>OOIL02002873.1:341123-356478 GCA_900332095.2 Cuscuta campestris | reverse complement strand
CCTGGGAAGTCCTCGTGTTGCACCCCTTTTTGTTCTTTTCATCATTTTTTTGCAAGTTATGTGCTTGATTCTTTTAAAAACCGTCTAGCGAGCACAAAGGGTTGCGTGAACTTCCAAAGTGCGTCGGGAAGCCACACAAAACAAGGGTGGCCGAAACCCAAAACGAACAGAAGTCAAAACGGGCCTAGGAAACGAGAAATAAATGGGCTGAACATAAAATAGGCCACAGGCCCGGAAACGAGCGAAATTGAGGTCAAAATTGAGCCCCGATGGGTCTCCGACGCATCGCCCCCCTGTGCGTCTCGTTGAGACCTTTCCGGAAAGTGCTCGCACGCTGAAAACGGACACTCCTAGCAAAAGTTATGCCCAAAACAGCGTAATCACCACGCTAAAAGGTTAACGTTGAGGGCAAACATGCCCAAGACCGATAGGGTGTGTCTTCGACCCCGTGTATTACCATTTCGACCACTAAAATTGCGCATCACGGGTTAGCGTGGTGATTACGCTGTTTCGGGCATAACTTTTGCTAGGAGTGTCCGTTTTCAGCGTGCGAGCACTTTCCGGAAAGGTCTCAACGAGACGCACAGGGGGGCGATGCGTCGGAGACCCATCGGGGCTCAATGTTGACCTCAATTTCGCTCGTTTCCGGGCCTTTGGCCTATTTTATGTTCAGCCCATTTATTTCTCGTTTCCTAGGCCCGTTTTGACTTCTGTTCATTTTGGGTTTCGGCCACCCTTGTTTTGTGTGGCTTCCCGACGCACTTTGGAAGTTCACGCAACCCTTTGTGCTCGCTAGACGGTTTTTAAAAGAATCAAGCACATAACTTGCAAAAAACGATGAAAAGAACAAAAAGGGGTGCAACACGAGGACTTCCCAGGGGGTCGTCCCAGTGAAGCAAAGTAATGGTCTACGAAACATGTTATAATGTTACTGACAACGCTTGAAACTTATTTGTTTAACACTTGATAAAGAGCTTTCTATCAAAATGTCATCTTTATAAAAGCAACCTATGAATCCTTCCATTTTAAATTTATACTTGTGTTTCATGCCGGATTTTGAGTTAAAATTGACTATACAAAGCTTTTTTTTTTTACGAATTTCACTACGTCTTTATATATAGTCATATACCGATTTGGCAAGTAGAAAGTATAATGCGGAGTAGATTTTTTAACAAATTTTACTTTGGGTGCCGTGATGGTGCTGAAATCCTTTACGAATCTTCGGTAGAAAGAGGCTAGGCCATGGAAACTTCGAACTTGCTGCAAATATGGAAGGATTGGCCATTCACGAATGGCTTGGGTCTTCTTCTCATCGACTATTATTCCTTCAATTGAGATGAAATATCCCAAGAATTCTGTTTCTTGAGAAAAAAATTGACTCTTCTCAAGGTTTCCATACAACTTCTCCTCATCTAACTTCTTGATCACCAATGTGAGGTGATTGACATGTTCCTCCTCACTTTTGCTGTAGATTAGAATGTCGTCAAAGTAGACAATGACAAAAAGACCTACGAAGGGCTTCAAGACTTGATTCATAAGCCTCATGAACGTGCTTGGGGCATTGGTTAGCCCGAACGGCATGACCAACCATTCGTATAACCCAAACTTCGTCTTGAACACCGTCTTCCACTCATCTCCTTCAAAGATGCGAATCTGATGATAACCGCTCCAAAGATCAATTTTGGAGAAGATCGTAGAACCATGTAGTTCATCCAACATGTCCTCCAATCGTGGAATTGGGTAACGGTACTTGATAGTGATCTTGTTAATAGACCGACTATCACAACACATACGCCAAGTCTCATTCTTCTTTGGCACCAAAAGAGCAGGGACATCACATGGACTCAAGCTTTCTCTCACAAATCCTTTGGCTAGTAACTCATCGACTTGTCTTTGGATCTCCTTAGTTTCTTCGGGATTCATTCGGTAAGCTGGTTTGTTGGGTAGGGCAGCCCCAGGGATGATATCAATCTTGTGTTGAATGTCTCGCTTCAGTGGAAGGCCGTGGGGGACATCTTCGGGGAAGACATGGGAGAATTGTTCCACAATGGGTTTGGCTAATTGGTGAAGAGGGATGGGTAGGGAAATGGGCTCGGGTGCTTCATTCTCGAGGAGAATTAGTTCCTTTTGGGGTTCATACTCATGGTGTTCGGCTTGTAATATAGTGGAGATGAGGACGGGGGTTTCTTCTTTGGATGGTGGTGAAACCGTGGGGGTAGAGGGAAGTAAGGAAGTGAGGGTAACCTTCTTCTTGTTGATGAGGAAGGAATACGTGTTGGCATATCCATCATGGAATACCTTCCGATCAAATAACCACGGTCGTCCCAAGAGGATATGGCAGGCATCCATTGGAATGATATCACACCATATCTCATCGGAATAGCTTCGTCCAATGCTCAATGATATCAAACTCCGGGAATCCACGCGTACCCCCTTACCATGATTCAACCATTGAATTGTGTATGGCTTTGGGTGTGGGGAGGTCTTCAACTTCAGCTTATCTACCAACGTTTTAGAAGCTACATTGGTACAACTTCCGCTGTCCACAATCAAAGTACACACCTTCTTTTGGATAGTGCAACGGGTATGGAAGATGTTCTCCCGTTGTAGTTGATCATCGGGACTAGCTATGCTACTCAAGGTCCTTCGGATGACCAAGAGTTCTCCTTCATCGGCTCCTACACATTCTTCTTCTTCAATCTCTTCTTCAGGCCATGAGGGGCTGATCTCCTCTTCTTCATACTCAATAATGGCCATTATCTTCTTGTTGGGGCATTCATTGGCAAAATGACCTATGCCTTGGCAACGAAAGCATTTGGGAGTTCGTGTGTTGGTTTGGGCTGTTTTAAAGGGGAGTGGGTTGGAGGAGGTAGACGGGATGGAGTTGGGCTTTGAAGGGGTGTTTTGAGCAGGGGCATTTGGGGTTGCTTTTGAGGAAGTAGGAGGGGGTTTGGAGAAGGGGGAGGTACGAACAAACGGGGTTTTGTTTCTCTTAAGTTGGGATTCAACTTTGAGAGCCAGTTTAGAGAGTTCTTCAAAGGTATCATAGGGTTGCAGCTCAACTACATTGGCTATTTGAGTGTTTAATCCAAATAGGTAACGTACCAATGTTTGTGAATCGTTTTCTTGAAGGTCACACCTCATTAAGAGTTCTTCAAACTCCCGAGTATAGTCTTCAACTGAGCGAGGGCATTGCCTTAGGTGTTGAAGCAGGGCAAAGTTGTCTCGTACATACTGTTCGGGAAAGAACTTCTTCTTCAACTAGCTCCTCATCTTGAGCCAGGTCTTCACGGGGGCCTTATTCTCTCGCCTTCTTTTGGTGGAAAGGTTGGACCACCAAGTGGAGGCATACTTCCGAAACTTCAATGCCACGATCTTGACCTTCTTTTCTTCGGGTACATCTTTGAAGTCAAAGACGCACTCAACAATTTCTAGCCACTCTAGAAAGTCATCCGGATCGTTCTTCCCTTCAAAGGTTGGTATGTCAACCTTGAAATCGGTAGCTCCTCGTTCATGATTCTCCTCTCTAGCGGTGTTACTAGAGTTAGTTTCGGGGTGAACTTCTTCGTCTTCATCGCTTTCCTCTGGGGTATTCACCATGCTTATCTTGAGCTTAGTGAGTTGGGCAACTTGCTTGGCCAAGTACTCAACTTGGGCCTTGAGAGCAGCATTGGAGGCTAGGAGTTCTTCGTTGGACAGGTTGTTGGAAGTGTTTGACATGACGATAGTAAGGGAGAGAAAGGAAAGGCTATGGAAAGGAAGGAAAAGGGGGAAGTGTGTTGTATGGCCTCAAGGGGATGCTCAACAACAAGCTCTGATACCAAATGTTATATCTATGCTCAGGGTTTTATAGTCACAATCTCTTTATTTGCGGGGAGGGGGAGATAATCGATTGTCCTAAGTGGATAATCGATTGTTGAGGGCTTCAGGTTCTTGGGCAATTTTCCGGGAATTTTCTAAGAAGGAAGATAATCGAGTGACGGAGGAGTGTCAATCGATTATTGAGAGTTGCAGGTTTCTGGGGAAGGCTGATAATCGATTGTCTGAGAGTGATAATCGACTATTGAAGGCTGCAGGTGTTTCATGAAGGATGGATAATCGATTATTACTAGCGGTAATCGATTATTTGGCAGCTCGGACAGGAAAAGAAGTATTTCTTTGGGAAGGGGAAAAAGCCAAGTTGGTGTTAAGGGATATCACACACTCTTATCTTAACTTGGGGTTGAGTCTAGCATTCAAATAAGATATCACACACTTATTTAAATAACTAGAACCTAAAACTCACACTCAAGAGAACCACTCTTAAGATATAGGATTAGGAATTTGGAATGAAACACACAAGTGAATCACTTTGATTTAAAAATGGAATACAATGTCCCCTTACAATGCTCAGGGATGAGCTTATATAAGATAAAAGGGAGACTACCAAGTCTCTTGTTCACAAATTAAATGAAATAATGGCCACTTGTGGATGTCCCTTTGGTGGGGAGAAAATCAGGGGTGTGGGTACCTGTAGGGCAGGGTTCTTGGCCACTAATGGTGGGAAGGAATATGTGAACATTATTTATTATTGATTGGGTTTTGGTGGGGTGTGCTTGGGCAGGAGAAAGGGTTAATGGGGAAAATGGGCTGGCTATTTTGGAGGTATTTTCTGGGCAAAAAATGGGGGAAACAAAGAGGGGTTGAAGGGTGTGGGTGTGGGTCAATGTGTCTTGGATTTTAGTGATTGTTTGCTCAGCCTAGTTGGGGAAGCAAAGTGTGGGTATGGCATGGGTTTGGGCTGGTTGTTTTTCGGCCAGGGGTGAAAGAAAAACAAATGTAGTTTTGGGCTAGCTTTTGGATACTTTGGGACTTGGTTTTGGTGATGAAGACTTGGTTTTAGATGGGTGTTGGGCTCAGGGATATTATGGCTATGTTGTGGGTTTTATAACTGATAAGTTCGGCCCAAAAGGGATCGTAGCACTTAGCCATTATTCCATTAATTTGTTTAACGACTTTAGAGTCGTTGGTAGTCACCCGAGGTATATCATAATCGATAGCGGGAGTAGTGCCAATGTTGTTGCCAAAATAGCGGTGGAAAAGCTCAACTTAAAGGTGGTGCCACATCCGAGACCTTATGAGATCCAATGGTTGAATCTTAACGAAGGGATACGTGTGAATACACGTAGTTTGGTCTCCTTTAGCATCGGTCAGTCCTTTCATGACAACGTGTGGTGTGATGTGATACCCATGAGAGCTTGTCACATTCTCCTCGAGAGGCCGTGGTTATATGATCGGAGAGTTACCTACGATGGTTTCACCAACTCGTATTCATTTGAGATGGATACAAGGAGACTCACTCTTGCTCCGATGATTCCATCTATCCAACTGCCCCAGGCACAGTCTCCATCCATACTTTCCATCTTGATGAAGTCCAAATATTCAAGGCCCGAAGAGTCACCCCATGAACCCGTGTTGTACCCAAAACATCCCTTGTGCCTCGTTGAAAGCCCCCGACACAAACCCTACTGTAAAAGGAGAAATCATGGGACCGATTTAATACAAACAACCTTTAGTGCCAATGTTTCTATGCATTATTGCAGAAATTCCATGAAGATACGCATGAGAGAAAGAACACTCATTCTGAGTGTACAAGGTGGCGTTTCCAAATTTCCCTTCCAAAGCAAAGAGTGTTTGAAGATGAAGATTCAAGCATGATAGCATTCCGCTCTGAAGATGAACATGAAGAAAACTCGAGTTTGAGGACAAACTCTTTCGAAGAAGGGGAGGATGTTATATCCAGGCTCACCGCTTCCAAGCTGCGAGACATATTTCAAATGTTCAAGCAAACGAAGGAAGCCATGGCTGAGGACTTTGCTCCTTTTTGGGTGGAAACCAGCCTTGGACTATAAGGCCCAACCATAACCCCTGGGAGCCCCCATTTCCCATCTAAAATTGAACCCCCCTCTCCAAAAACCATGTCCCAAAATATCCAAAACAACCAGCCCAAAAATAACTCCATCTTCATTCCCATAATTCCACTTTTCCATCACCAGCATACACCCATCACCTTCTATCCGTATGTCTATCCCGAGAGCTCTAATAATTGATTGTTGATCACTAACAATCGATTATCACACCCTCCTGAATTTCCTAGGCATCAACAGCAAACCCAAATAATCGATTATCAGTTATTAATAATCGACTATCTGCCATCCCTGAAACTCTTGGGTTTAATTGCACCATTCAATAATAACCAGCCCAAAACTACATTAGGTTTAAGGGGGTCCATGTAGTACACTACCTCTTCATTAGGTTTGACAACAGTCAAAGCCCAATGATTCCTACAAATAAAAACATATATGAATTACGACATTCTCACGAACTTAAAGAAATTCGCATTTACATAAGTGTATTAACAAAGCATTACAATGCAAATTGAAGACTAAGTTCACAAGGAAGAAACAATTCAGAACATCAGTTCTTGACATGAACAACTTAAACATACTTACACGTCATTAAACGGTATTAGAAAGTGTTGTCCATCACAGGCCCCCTTAAAGCGATCAGCAAGCTTGCGTGACCTCTGCCCTATGTTCCCACATGCAAGCGTCCCTACCATGCCAGGATCCACGAAAGAGATCATCTGAAGCATTTTGTTTTTTTTCACAAGCTCATACAGGCAGCTGCAAGGGTAATTACATGATAGTTATGTCACTTGTCCATAAGAATTTTATATCAAAAGGCTTTTAACAATGAAAATAAAATGTTTGTGTGATGACATTCTTACTGGATGTATATTGTAATTATGCTTCCAACCATCTCGCCACGAGCGCACAGAGCATGTATATCACTCAGAAAAACTGATAACTTCTTTTCCACCCCAAAGGCATCTTTATTAAGGACAAAAGTATGTGCTCTATCATCAGACAATGCTTCCTTAGCCCACAACCATAGCCGTTTCAACTGTAGTGGACACTCAGCACCAAATTCTACTTGGAACTCTTGGCCACATTCCTCATCGTCTTGAACATGTGCCTTTTTCAATCTTTTAGGGGCCTTTTTCTTTTTGACAGTTTTTAAATTGCTCTATAAAAAATGTGCACGTGGGTAAATATATTATCTAAAAGAATCAAGTAGACATAATAGTAGAGATATAATAACCTTTCCTTTAGGAAGCACATCCAAGACTATCAGCTCCTTAGGCCATGCTACAAAAGTTCCTTTGGCTTGTTCAACAGTAAGTACTTCACCGGGGATTGGGACTGGAATGTCAACATCTGGCAAATATCAAAGATTAAAAACATGAGTACTTCTAAAATGTGTGCATTTCATCCTTAGCTAATACATTCAAAATATTAATAACTTGCTCATGCAAACCTTTTATTGCTTCTGTAATGGACACCTTTGCATATTCTTCACCCAGTTTTTCACCATGTAGGGTGAGGTCATCCATCCGGGAGAATCCATACACCTTTGCATGTGCAACAATATTGTCCACAAAACCAACAGCAAGCTGTGCCATTTGGCTCTCCCCGGAATCAACATCAACGAAGACATCTTTTTCTGCTTTCTTCTCTACTTTAAGTCCTCCAACTTCCACAAGCTTCTCCACAGTATCAATTTCTTGATCTTCTCTCTCATTCTTTTCTCTTTCTTTTTCATGTTGTTTCTTATCAACATGCTCAGCCACGGACAGTATATGATTACACTCATCACCAATGTCATTATTCTCTCTGAGTGGTTCAAGTTCTGCATCAAATGAGTCCTTTAGATTCTTCCTTGCCACTTGTTGATTCTGCCCACCTTCCCTGAATTTAGGTGAGCAGCTAGCCTCTTGGGAAGGGACAGCGGGACTACTTCCTTCAAAGAAGGTCTAGAGACTAAAGTTGAAGAGATAGAGTCGGTAGGTTTTTCGTAGAGAACTAGCAACAATGTTATTCACCTCCTCTGCCAAAAGTTGTCTCACACCCTCCTTCACTTGCTCATCAACCGTTGTTTGTGTCTTCTGCTTCTTTGACCGCGGGAGATTGAAATACACAGCCTTCCTCACATGCATTCCTTGCCCTCGAACTCTTCCACCATGCTCGGGCTTCCCAAGAGCCTTGGTCAATACATCATCATCACCTTCTTCAGTAAGCACACCAGAACATACTTGTTCCCTTAAGAACTCCTGAAAAGGAACCGGAATTCTATCAATAAAACAGAAGTGGTATAGAACTCAAAATTTTAACATTACACTAAAGCATCAAAGGAATATCAATAGGGCTGCTGGGATTAGAGACATACAACAACATTATGTGCAAGAACTTACTAATTTTCAGAAATTATTTAAAAACATACAATTTCCTCCGCCTTCTGTTTTGTAGAGTCACTCTTGAAATTTCCTTCTTTGTCCTTCCTTGCAAGGACCCACGTAACAGATCGATCAATGACTGACTCATCTCCACTGTGTGTTTTTGCCTGCATGTTCATTTAGTGAGTAATGTATCATAGTCAAAATGTACATGTAGAAGAGGAATACTCCTAACACAGAACTCTGCATATATTAGTGAGTACAAACCCATTCCTGTTCCAGGTTTGCATAGCCTTTTCGGGACAAGCGATGAGGATATTTGTTTTCCTTAACTCTCTTCACATGCTCATCATGGACTTTCTGCAAAAAAAGGACAGTTCATCAAAAAGGTAGTATTTTAAATAAAGTACAATGGAAACATAGTCTTACCAAGAACTCGGGGCTTAGACGATCAGCAACAAAAATATCCCAATGATTCTTCTCTAAGAAAGAGAAGTCCTCTGGTGGAGTCCTCAGCCTCTCAAGTTCATCTCGAAAGGGAAGAATATATTTACATGTCAGGGTACTCTTGAATTGTTTCCAC
Source organism: Cuscuta campestris (assembly GCA_900332095.2). Lineage (NCBI taxonomy): Eukaryota > Viridiplantae > Streptophyta > Magnoliopsida > Solanales > Convolvulaceae > Cuscuta > Cuscuta campestris. Next base: position 347,620 of record OOIL02002873.1, on the reverse strand, counting down.
TTCGAATTCACCAACTGCAGCACAAGTTTTTGTGCAGAAGGGGGTAGGTCGAACCCCAACTATATGCATAAACATGGGAGTAATTTACTAGTCTAAGTCAGTTGGAAAACACAGGTATATAATTAATGATCAAGTTATTTATTTTGTAAGGACTAGTCAAGTGTTAGTATGGTTATATTTACCGTGACAGATTTCCAAATCTTGTAGAACTACCAATGGCCTTGAACGGAGGTTCACAGTTTGGTATAACCTCGAAAACAGGACCGGTTTTGAGGTTATATTCTAACGTAGAGACGTCGTCGGTGTGGTATGCCAACTCCCTTATCATTAAACAAAACCGTTGGTTTCTGTCCATTTATCTTACGTTTCACAACGCGGTGCATTGAAACACATCCACGTTTTCGGAGTTTCAACCCACCCCAGAAGGCTTGGCGACACTTTCACTTTCTACTTCTTCCCGCTTTCTCTTCTGCTTGATCTGTTTTTGTACAATGTCAGATATAGGCTTTGGCTTTGGGGTGACGGGCAAGGGAGTAGAATGGCTTTGCACGTTCTTTGACCTTGAGCCACTCAATGCCTGCACCACTGTCAAAGTGCTCGGCCGATCTTTTCTTTTAAGCCTGGGAGATTTTCGGAGCTCGAGTTTTGGGGCACTATGACATTGCATTTCATTACGTTCTAAAAGACCTTCAGGTTTCTTGTGCCTTGGAGAGGATCGGAGAATTGGTTTTTGGATTGCACGTCCAGCCTGCGCATTTTGTTGAGTGCTGGTCTGAAAGTGAGTGAAGATCAAACATTTCAGTATAAAATAAGGTATATATCGAATAAATGCTGCGCATAATGAAAAATTGGGATCTGCCTCAATTTGTAGGTGGGTTATCACATTCATTTTTTAGGTGAATTTTCAGGAGTACAGTTTATGATAAGGGACACTAAAATAGTAAAATAAATTTGATGTCAAGCATTACACAAACAACAAAGGTCTGTACCAAAATACTGAGATAAAAAAACGTATTAAGATTAATATTTTTTTAAATATATTTAAAAAAGGATGGAAGGAGTATTGAGTTGACTCTAGAAAAAAAATTGTTCATTATTGCTGCTCTCTGTCTCACATTCAACGAATTAAGGAATTGGTTGAAGCCTTTCTGGTTCAACCCTTTCTGGAAGCAAGCCTTTACAGATAGTAAATTAAAAAGAATAACAACAAACCAATGAATTGTGACTTCAATGGATTGAGAAATGTAACCCTGACCTCTTTGGGGGGGTCTGAGCAGCGAGGTAGACGCATGCAAAGAAGAGGCCAAGAAGAATTCGACAAAATTGGGAAAACAAATATGGTGACTATTGTTGGAGGGAATACCAGATTTGAGGTTTACGACTTATCTTATTTTAGGGTTTTCAACTCCTATGTCGGCAAAAACGGTAGGTTATGGCTCGAGTATAGCAGAGGGAAGTGAATCGGAGAAGAAGGTTGAGTGAGGAGGCGACGGGAGGTAGGGATTGAAGTTCAGAGTAGAGTGGATGAATTGATTGAATTAGGTGAAGTTATTTTTTGGAGGCCTTCTCGGTTTTTGGGAGGTATAGGAACAAAAGATACGTGGTGAGCTTCCAGCTTAATTTTGGAGGGTGGATGAAATTTTTGAAATATTTTGGCCAAAATTTTAGAGGGAGTATGCTTGGGAAATGGTAGGTTTTGGCGAAATTGTTAAAAGTTTTCGCCCCTTCTTTGCCAAAATTTTGCCACGTACAGAGTAGTAGAATTTGGCCAATATTTTGGCAAAAATTTAAAAATTTTAAAAAGAATGTTCTCTATTATTTTTTTTCACATGTACATAGTAGATTTGACAAGTTTTTTAAAAAATACTCCTTTCGTCCGGAAATATTCTTCCCGTGTTGATTTAAAAAAATACACATACTTTCCGAAATAAAAGATATTATTGAATTTTATCTTTAAAAGTATACTAAAAGAGGAAATGGGAAGAATATTTCCGGACGGACCAAAATGAAAAATGGGAAGAATATTTCGGGACGGAGGGAGTAGTAAAAAAAATGTAAAGTTTTTAGTTTTAGAAATGAACTCCTTGTTCAATTTAGTTTTGTTCAAACTCTTACGATTTTGTTGAATAATGTTTGTTATTTATTTGATAAAATAATAAATTTGTGTCATATCTAGTTTTGTATATGTTTTGATATAGTTTCTGATATTCTATACCAAATTTCACATAAAGATTTTTAAAAGAACGGAGATCAAGGATATTATATAGTGTTACTTTGCTTATAGTGGTACCATATCTGCTGTAACATCATCATCAGGTTATATATATATATATATATACATATATATATACATATATATATATATATATATATATAAAATATAGTGCGGTTGATATTCATAATTAATTATCCCTGAACGAGTGAAGATTGAGTTAGGTAGGTTATCGGTACATGTAACAGTTGAAGAGTTTGGTTATCTTATGGATGGTAACATCCAAGACTGAAACCGAGTTATCGGTATATGTAACAGTATGTCTGATATTCGTAATTATCCTTGAAGGAGTCAAGATTGAGTTCAGTTACGTTGCGAGTACATGTAACAGTTGAAGAGTTTGGTTATCTTGGTAACACATCTCAGACAGAAACCGGGTTATCGTTATATGTAACAGTACGTTTGATATTGTTAAGTATTCGTGAACGAGTCAAGATTGAGATAGCTAGGCCGATTGTCGGTACATGTAAAAGAAATGGAGTTTGGTTATCTTGGTAACATCTCAGGCATAAACCGGGTTATCGTTATATGTAACAGTACATTTGAGATTGTTAATTATCGGTATATGTAACAGTATATGTACCTGAATTTGGTTACTTTTATATTGAGTAATAATAATACTTTAATGGACTACGTTATACTTACACCAAATATTGTACCACATTTGTACACCTCAGTTATACAAAAATATTTTGATAGTTTACATTGACACATATGTTGGTGCGTTAAAAAAAATTTACACAGACACAAAGTGTTGGTGTTTTAAAAAAATATTTTTACACCAACTCAAAATGTTAGTGCAAAACTGCGGTGTACAACTGAGGTACAAAAACTTTGGGATACAAATTAAATAACTTTATCCTACTTTAATAACAACATTCAATTTGGACATGATAACCACTCATCTACCTCCATCCACCACCTAATAAAATCAATGACTTTTATCATGAACTGAACAAACTAGAGCCACTCATCTCCCTTCCCCTCCTTATCCGATCTCGCTGCAGACTCCAGAAAAAACCCGTCCACTCATCTCCCTTCCCCTCATTCTCTCCATTCCCATGGCCCTCTCATCCGAATCTGTTGTTGGCGGCCATGTATCTGAGAACGAATTAATTTTTATTGAAAGCGACGACGATGGTGTGGACGATTCAAAGGAGACTGAAATCATCTATTACCATGAAGAGGAAGACGTCATAATCATTGCTGGGAGTGAGAAGACGCAGTTGATGCTAGACGACAGCCAGAGGTATGAGATACTCGCAATGGAGACTTTTCTAGGGATCTACAAACCTTGGGATCCGAAGACAGATGTGATGAAGTTCATGCAACCCACTTCAGATGTGAACTCTTCGGTCTCAGAGATCAATTCCAAGTATGTAATTTCATATCCAATTCATAAGATTATCGAATTTCATTTGTAATTTATGAAATTTCTACTTCATTGATACATGTGTGTTATACTTTAACCTACTGGGATTACCGTATCAGTGTTCACTTCTAAAAGTGCATTGTGATGATTATTAGTTGAACTGGCTGATTTTTAGTTGAAGGGAATGTGTGATATTGTGATGATTATTAGTTGAACTGGCTGATTTTTTTGTACAATATACAATAAGCTTAAATGGCTTAAATGTCTGTTGAATGATCTCACCAAATTAACAAACATGACAACTATCTTAACCAGCAAGTCCATGGTGTCTCTCCTAAAAGTGCATTATAGTTTAACCCTGGCAATTCAATGACACTATCTTAACCTACGAAAATAATTTTGGTGTGCCTGATAAATTGGTTAAGGAGATGCTGGGATAATGTGTTATATGCATAGTACCAATTTGTTTAATTTATTCTTACAACTGTGTTACACTACGTGATGATTAAATTCAAGAGCAACTCCTGACATAAATGTTTTTTGTTTCAATTCGTTTGTTGTCCAAGGAGTAATGTGGCCATGGCTGAAGGCAGCAGGAAGGACAAAAGGAAAAAGCAGAAAGTGAGTGGTTGCTGCAGTACACATAAAAAGAAGAACAAGGTGTAAACCAATGAAGACTGCCTGCATTCCAAATTACTTAAAATGGTGGAGGGGTGTTTGTAATGGGATGTTTTTGTATGGTTTTTTGGGTGGCCAATTAAAACCAAAATGCTATTTTTGGTATGTTATTATATGTTTTGTTTTCGGAGGGAAGTTTGGAACAAAATGTTATTAGATTAAGATGTTTCTTTTGGTATGTTATTATACGTCTTGGGATTTATGTATTATTTAGAAAAACGTTTCAAGGTATTCCCTTATTGTGGCTTATTAGGGATGACAATTCAACCCGAACCCGAGTTTAACCGACCCGACCCGAACAAAATTTTCAAATTAACAGATCAACGTATAGAATTTGTTTAAAACAACTAAATTATGTTTAACACTATGAATTTTTAATGAAATACTTAGTATTAATTTTTTTGGTAGTCAAAACTTTTTGCATAATTTTTTTTTTGTATATGACTTTTTGTGTATAATTTAGTTATATATAATTAATAGAAGTTTATAAGTCATTTTATTTGTGAATCTAACATTTGTCTTTTTAGTGTACATTTAGTCAAATTTGGTAGAGATTTGTACTTTTGATCCCATCAAAAAAATTAGGTGAAGTCTAGCAGTGAAAAAAAAAGGTGAAGTCAATCTCCTTTTCCAGTTTCCTTGGGACCTGCGGTATAGCGTGTACAGTGGAAACCCAAATTGGGATCGCGCTGGGATGAAATTAAGCCAAGGGTGAAATCGAGCTCTTATGTTCAGAAATGGCCGGCGGCGAGTAATTTCAGCCACAGTTGAGGTCTAGCTGTTTCTTCATCACTGCGGTATTTTCGGCGATGGAGTAATACTCTGCTAGCAACCCTTCATGACATGAGTCTGGTAAGTCAGCAGTCTTATCTCAATTACGTATGGATAAATCGTGGATGAAATCCGATAGAAGAAGCAGAGAGTATGAACTAGGAGTGGATGAATTGTTAAGGTCTGCCAGTGAAAACAGATTTGAGGGACAAAAAATTAGTTGTCCATGTCTAAAGTGTGTTCACACAAAATCCTTGAACACACAAGCAGTTAGGGCACATCTTTTCCAACATGGTATTGATGAATCATATACATGTTGGATATGGCACGGAGAGCTAAATCCAGATGATGAACCCCCTCACCCACACAAGAAACATGTTCATGACTCATTTGACGATGGAACAGAAGAAAACAGCGAAGAAGATGGTGAGGACAGGTCTTTTGAATACTCTAATTTCATGAACCATGTCCAAGGGGATTCTGAACCCCTTTACCCGGGATGCAAGACCTACACTAAGCTGAAGGCACTAGTGAAATTATATAACTTGAAGGCAAAGCATGGGATTTCTGATTCATGCTTCTCTGAAATTCTGCTTTTGCTGGGGACATTTCTCCCAAAGGGCAACTGCCTGCCTTCGTCATTTGGTGAAGCAAAGAAGACCTTATGTGCTTTAGGTATGAATTATCAAAAAATACATGCATGCCCAAATGATTGTCTTCTATATTATGGCGAGAGAGATGAAGATAGTACAACATGTCGCATATGTGGGATCTCTAAATGGAAGTTGAATAGAAAGGGCAAAGAATTTGAAGGGGTACCCGCTAAGGTTTTGTGGTATTTTCCTTTACTTTCGAGGTTGAGGAATTTCTTTAATACACCACATATTGCAAAGGATATGACTTGGCATGACAGCGAACGACAAAAGGATGGCAAGATTAGACACCCCGCAGATTCGAAAACATGGAAGGATGTTGATAGCCAGTGGCCTGAATTTGCTTCTGACACTAGGAACCTTCGGTTAGCTTTATCAACTGATGGATTCAATCCATTCCGTGGAGTTTCTACAACGTACTCATGCTGGCCAGTTTTAATATCGATTTATAACTTACCACCTTGGTTGTGTATGAAGAGAAAGTATATAACCTTAAGCATGTTGATATCAGGACCAAATCAGCCCGGAAACAACATTGATGTCTATCTTCAGATGGTAGTTAAAGACCTTCAAAGGTTGTGGATTGGTGTTCAAGTCTATGATGCGTACAGAAAAGAGTTCTTCACATTGCGGGCAGTTTTGTTGTGGACAATTAGTGATTATCCTGCATTGGGTAATTTGTCAGGCAATGTTGTAAAAGGCTATAATTCATGTGTTGTTTGTGGTGATAAAACAAATGCTATCAGGTTGC
>OOIL02002873.1:299133-337975 GCA_900332095.2 Cuscuta campestris | reverse complement strand
GGGGACAAGACAGCTGCTGCAATTGGGACCAAAGAAACCAACCAACCTTCAGCTCCTAAAAAGCAGCCCAAGCAGTGACCAAGACAGCTCCATTTTGTTTGCTCTCATGCTTTGATCCATTTTGTTTGCTGTGATGCTTTGGTTTCTGCAATTGTTTGCTGTGATGCTTTGGAAAGCCATAGTCTGGACAGGGGCATGAAGATAGGGGGACAAGAGAGCTGCTGCAATTATAGATAACTGTGAAAAAAATTCTCTTAAAAACAGTTTTCTTTACTTATTATAGATAACTGTGAAAAAAATAGTGTAACACCAGCCTTCCGTGGACCCAGTTTACCCACGACCCAAGGGACCGGTAGGGTTACATAAACAGTCCGAGAACCGTCCGTTACAAAAACGTTAATGATTATTTAATAAGAAAATGGTTACGTTTAATTGATGGGACATTAATGACTATTTATTATGAAAACGTTTATGTTTAATTGGTGTAATAAATGCTAGGAGTTATATCCAAAACGTGAGTGATATAAATGCAGAGTAAAAGCGGAAGTAAATAAATAAGTCAAACGACAAATGGCGGGTTCATGCCCAAATGATTAATTAGTTAAATGTATTTAATTATTGAACTTGTCCATGCGCCGCCCATCTTCCCACCATCACTGTCCTCCAGGGTTAGCACCCGCACCGTCATGTCTACCTGCGTGTAGCAAAAAGAACTACACGCTCAGCATAAGCTGAGGAGTGAATCTAACAAAAGAACATTAAGTGATAACCCATATGGCTACACACATATTAATACCTGTACTTAACGTACGAAAAACCACATGTTTACTAACTGATTAATTTGCACTTGATGGGATATTTATACACATAACAAAATGAATAACAACCACATTGAATGTTGGTGTGATGTGGAACATACATGATGATGACGACCACATTGAATGTTGACATGACATGAAACATACATGATGACAATATGACTTGATGCATGACTTAAGCTATTAGGGACACCCCTGACTTAGTCTCACTTGACAGGATCACCCCTGCACTCCGGTAATGACCCGGGCTCGACAAAACGTCGCAAGTGAACTAGCAAAAACCAGGTGGTAGCCGTAGCCTGACTACCATGTACGTACACAAAGCCCACCTGATGAAAACCCGTTAGATCCCAAAGGTTCCTGGACGGGCCCACTGTAGTAGGCGCACGAAAGCCTGACCTCCCTACAGCGGTATGCACATGTTGATAAACCTAGGACATGTGACTAGAATGAACATGATGAATGCTTGATGTATTTACCTTTGGTCCACGCCAATAATATATCAAATAAATAACATACATAATGAAGATTAACATTTTATGCAAACACACAATCGGATTCTGAGTCAATATGGTCAACGGGGCTCGTTCTACAAACTGCCTGGAATTATGCCCGCGGAACGGTCGACCGTACCCTACCGGCGGTCGACCGTGACCTACGATCTGGGGACTGGAACACAGACGGTCCACCAGGGTCTTCCGTCGCGGCCGGCGGTCGACCGTCACGGTGGTGACCGTCGGAATGGCTGAGGGAAACGGTCCACCGTCTGTGGCGGCGGTCGACCGTCCCGAAGACAGTTTTCTGTCCTTGGCTCCGTTTTGATCCGTTTTGCAAACTTAACACCTTGATTCTTTTTAGAACAATAATGTAAACATTTATAAATATATTCTTAGTGATTCCTAGGCCAATTTATACGATTTTTACGCAGTGAACGTTTTGATGGCTAACCTACGAACATGCATAGATTCTACGTAGGTTGCGTACGATATTCCTATGAATATAACGACATAGATTATAACTAAATGTTCTAGAATTAGAGGGGACAACTACTCACCTCTAAACAATGTGTTGAAGCTACAAAGATAACGAGGAACGATGACTACGCTTTGCGCGAATGGACTAGCTCTCCTTCTCCTTCTTCACCTTCAACCGTGCACCCATCGGAGCTTCACCGGAGATTCCCCTGGGTTGCTGCTGCCTTAGCCGAATTGGGGGAGAGGAAGTGGGAGAGGAAGTGTGTGAGTTATGGAAGTGGGGGTTACAAATGTGTGATGAGTGAAGGGAGGGGAATGTATTCTATAATGAGGGACATTATGGTGAGTTAAGTGAAATAATGAGAGAATTGATTTGGGGAGTGGAAGAGATTGGCTGGACGTGTGAGTGATGGGGGTATAATTATTTATTTTACTCCGTTATGTTAAAATCTGACCTGAACGGTACGCGCTTTTTCCCCCAAATGGGTCTGAATTGAGATCCGTTTGCGTTTTCGGAATCAGACAGTCAAAACGAATTTAATGACATGTTCAAATAATTTTTCTAAGAACTTTATTTTCAAACTTCCGGGTCTATTCCAATCATTAATTAATTTATTTAATTAATGTTGAGAGGTCCGTTATTAAAACATCTTTTTATATTAAAATACATTAGCTTTGAAAAGCCATCTAATGAGATCAAAATCCCAATATTTAGTATTTAGAACAATGAGTCTCAATAAATAATTAATATTTATTTATTTAAAACTAGGCCGGTTTGTAGGGCGTTACAAATAGTGTGACACACACTACTTGTAATACAATACTATTTCTTATAAGTTTAAAAACAGTTATACATTGGGAAACCAGACTTCTGTTAAGAAATAGTATTCTTAACTAATTATTGACAACTGTGGCAATAAAAACTGTATTTTTTTACGAAACCGACTACTAATAATAGATGACCGTTTCTCACAGCTTCAAAAACAGTTCCACCCATAATTTATAGACTATTGTTCTAAAAGAGTCTTCTATTCCTATTATAAACAACAGTGGCAAAAAACCCATATGAAACAGACAACAAACGTTAGATAAATGTTTCTAATAAATTTAAAAACAGTTCTAGAATAACAACCCAGACTATTGTTTAAAAAGAGTATTCTTAACTTGTTATTGACAACTGTTGTAAGAAAAACTGTATCTTGAACCGAGACAGACAACTAATGATACATTACCGTTTCTCGAAACTTGAAAAATAGTTTTAAAGCATCGCAGCTAGACTACTGTTCTGTTCTTAAGGAAAACTAACAGTAGTCTGTTTTTTTTCAACTACTGTGTTTGCATAAACAGTAGTGAAACAACAATGGTCTGATGATGTTTTTGGCGTAGTGATGATAGAACCCAAACCACCAAAATATCCAAATGGACACTTAAACCACATTGTCCTTTCTCCTTTTTCCCTTCCAACCCCCCTGGCCGAAAATAAACAGCCCAAAAACCCCATGCCATAACCCATTCTTGTTCCCCATTGTACTCCCCAACTAGTCAGGCCAAACAATAGCTACAATCCAAAACATAAGGGTCCACAATCCCCACCAATCAACCAGCCAATGTACCCTCCATATTCCTCTCATAAAACCTCCAAAGTAGCCAGCCATTTTTCCTTATTCAAACCCCCCTCCCTGGCCAAATAATCCCCATCCAAAACCAGCCAAATAAGTGGGATACTTTCACATATAATTCTCCCCACTTATGGCCGAAAAACCCAACCCCACAAGTACACCCTTTCCTATTTTTGCTTCCCAATAAAAGTACATCAATAAGTGGCTATTATTCCATCTTTGATTTGTGTGAATAAGAGACTTGGTAGTCTCCCTTGTGTGTGTATGTATAAATTCGGCCATAGGCCTTGCATTTCAACACATTGTATTCTATTTTAAATCAAAGTGATTCACTTGTGTGTTTCATTCCAAATTCCTAATCCTATATCTTAAGAGTGGTTCTCTTGAGTGTGAGTTTTAGGTTCTAGTTATTTAAATAAGTGTGTTATATCTTATTTGAATGCTAGACTCAACCCCAAGTTAAGATAAGGGTGTGTAATATCCCTTAACACCAACTTGGCTTGTTCCCCTTCCCAAAGAAATACCTCTTTTCCTGTCCCGAGCTGCCAAATAATCGATTATCACTATTAGTAGTCGATTAACCACCCTTTGTGAAACACCTGCAGCCTTCAATAATCGATTATCACTCTCAGACAATCGATTATCAGCCTTCCCCAGAAACCTGCAACTTTCAATAATCGATTGACACCCCTCTGTCATTCGATTATCTCCCTTCTCAGAAAATCCCCAGAAAATTGCCCAAGAACCTGAAACCCTTAATAATCGATTATCCACTTAGGACAATCGATAATCTCCCCCTCCCTGCCATTAAAGAGATTGTGCCTATAAAAACCTGAACTTAGGTATAACACTTAGGCTATGTTTTAGGTGGTTTTGGCCTTTGGTGTATGAATGTAATGGAGGGGCAAATGTGGGGTTTAAGGGTGTGGTACCGTGCTGTGGTGGTTTTGAAGTGGGTTATTCGGCCAGGGGAGGTGAAAGGGAAAAGGGAGAAAGGACAATGTGGTTTAAGTGTTCATTTGAATGTTTTGGGGGTTTGGGGTTTTACCATGATGGTTCGGCCCTAGGGTGGGGCTGGGTTCAAGGATATTATGGCTATGTTGTGTGGCTTGTTAGTGATAAATTCAGCCCAAAAGAGATCATAACACTTAGCCATTATTCCATTGATTTGTTAAACGTCTTTAGAATCCTTGGTAGTAACCCGGGTATATCACAAGGTATGGGTCTTCGCAAGGTGGCACGTGTGACACCTCTTTACAAAGTGTTCTACATCACGTTCCATCTTTGGCCAAAATTAATGTTCTTTCATCATGAGATATGTCTTTTTGATTCCGAAATGTCCAGCTAGACCGCCGCCGTGGACTTCTTCGATGAAAGTCTCCCGAACACTACTTCTCGGAACACAAAGATGATTACCATGGAAGAGGTAACCGTCTTTGATGAGATAATCCCCATGTGGCCGAGATTGGCATAGGGCATACACTTCTTTGAAATCTTCATCTTGCTCGTACAATCATTGGAAACATTCAAAACCAAGAACTTAGGTACTAAGTACTGTTAGTAAAAAATGCCTTCTTGACAAGGCATCGGCTCCTTTGTTCATGACCCCATTCTTGTGTTTGATTGTAAATGTGAAGGTCTATGTACTCGACCCGTTTAGCATGGCAGGGTCGAAGTTTATGTTGTCCTTGAATGTACTTCAATGCCTCATGATCAGAATGGAGAATAAACTCCTTTCCCACGAGGTAATGTCTCCAATGTTTGAGGGAGCGAACTAGCGCGTAAAACTCCTTGTCATATGTGGAATAGCACCTCCTTGTCTCATTTAACTTTTCACTGAAGTATGAGACGGGATGTCCCTCTTGAGATAGGACAGCCCCAATGCCCACACCCGACGCATCGCATTCGACCTCAAAGAGCTTTTCAAAACTCGGAAGGGCCAAAACGGGTGGTTTCTTCAGAATTCATTCGGTATGCTGGTATATTGGGTAGGGAAGCCCTTGGGATAAGGTCGATTTTGTGTTGGATGTCACGTTTTGGGGGAAGTCCGTGGGGAATGTCTTCAGGGAAAACATGTGAAAATTTGTTGAGTATGGGTTGGGCAAGGTGATGAATTGGTTCGGATGGGGGTAGGGGTTCGGCTTCATCTTCTTCATAGAGGATGAGGTCTTTTTGGCTTTGGAGTTCTTGGTGTTCATATTGTAATATGGTGGAGAGTAGGATAGGTGGTTCTTCCATTTGAGGGGGTGAGGCTGTGGTTGTTGTAGGGGGAAGGGGGGTGAGGATGACCTTCTTTTTGTTGACCAGGAAGGAGTACGTGTTGGCGTACCCGTCATGAGTAACTCTTCGATTGAACAGCCAAGGTCGTCCCAACAAGATATGACACGCATCCATTGGGATGATGTCACACCATATGTCATCCACATAGCTTTTCCCTATGCTCAAGGAAACTAGAGCCACTAGATGGTATAAGGCCGAGGGTGTGGGGAGGCTTTCAACTTTAGCTTTTCTACCAACGTCTTTGATGCGACGTTGGTGCAACTTCTGCTGTCCACGATTAGTGAACACACCTTCTTTTGCACGGTACAACGGGTATGGAAGGTGTTCTCCCATTGCAACTGATCATCCGGGGCAGCCAAGTTGCTCAACGCTCTCCGAATGACTAAGAGCTCGCCTTCATCTACCCCAAGGCATTCTTCTTCCGCTACTTCATCAACCCAAGAGGGGCTGTCTTCTTCCTCTTCATACTCCACAATGGCCATAATCTTCTTGTTTGGGAATTTGTTGGCATAATGACCTATGCCTTGACAACGAAAGCATTTTGGAGCTCAGGTGTTGGGTAGGTTGGTTTTAGGGGGTCGCGGATTAGTGGAAGTGGAAGGGATGGAGTTGGGTTTGGAGGAGGGGGTTTGGGCCGTGGCATAGGGGGTGGTACGTGGTGTGGTTTGTGTGTTTTTTGAGAAGGGAGGGGGACGGCCAAAAGGGGTTTTGTTTCTTTTAAGTTGAGACTCAACCTTAAGAGCTAGTTTGGACAGTTCTTCAAAGGTGGCGTAGGTTTGTAACTCCACCACGTTGGCGATTTGGGTGTTAAGCCCAAACAAATAACACACCAATGTCTGCGAGTCATCCTCTTGGAGGTCACACATCATCAAAAGCTCTTCAAACTCCCGGTTATAGTCCTCCACTGTCCGGGTGCCTTGCCTTAGTTGTTGTAACCGGGTGAAGTTATCCCTCACATATTGTTCGGGTAAAAACTTCTTCTACATCAAGGCACGCATCTTTAGCCACGTCTTTACGGGAGCCTTACCTTCACGCCTTCTTTTGGTGGAGGTGTTGGTCCACCACGTTGACGCATATTTCCGAAGCTTAAGGGCAACCAACTTCACTTTCTTGTCTTCGGGCAAGTCTTTGAAGTCAAAGACATGCTCAACCGTCTCGAGCCACTCTAGAAACTCATCGGGGTCGTTCTTGTCTTCAAATGTCGGAAGATCAACCTTGAAGTCTGTGGTTCCTTTCTCATGAACGCTTCCTCCGGTGTTGGTGTTGGAATCTCCCGTAGGGTGTGTTTCCAGCTCTTGTTCTTCATCACTCTCTTCAGGGGTGTCCATCATCTTCAGCTTCATTTTGGTGAGTTGAGCCACTTGTTTTGCTAAGTACTCAACTTGAGCTTTTATGGCAGCGTTGGAGGCTTGAAGTTCTTCGTTGGTGAGGGTTTGGGATTGGTTTTACATGGTGATGAGAAATGAGGATAGGAGAGGTGGTGATTCTGGCCGAAATAGAAAGGAAAAAGAAAGGAGGAAGGGAAGTGTGTTATAGATCCTTAGGTTTGGAAGGGTAGGGGGTGTACTGGCCGAGTATATGGAGGAGGATGAAGGGTTTATTTTGAGATGGTTTAAAGGTATAAGAATAGGGGAGAAAAAAAAGGGGTGCTGGTTGTGCTTTAAGGGAGGGCGGAAATTTGGAAGGGAAAATAAGAGGGGAGAGGGATAAAAACCAAGTAGGTTTTAAGAGATATAACACACTCTTGTCCTCACTTGGGGTTTGAATCTAGAATTTAATTAAGATATTATGCACTCAATTAAATAACTAGAACCTAACACTCACACTTAAGGGAACCAACCTTAAGATATAGAAATTAGGATTTTAAAATAGCATACAACAAATGTATTACTACCAGAGATTGAAAAATGCAATGTATTTACAATGGGGGCTTGTGGCCGAAATATAAACAAGCATAAAGGGAGGAAAATGCTAAGCACCTTACTAATTCAAATCACTTAAAATAACATATATTTGTTTATGTCCTTATGTGGAATGAATTCAAAGGATATGGATGGGGATTTGAGGGGGAAAGTTTCGGCCATTAGTGTGGGATTTGGGACCAGGGAATAAAGGGGAATATTATGTGATATTTGAATGATTTTGAGAAGGACTTTTATTTGGAAGCTTTAGGAGACAAAAGGGGATGGATAATATGATGTAAAGGATTGGTGGTTGGGATGGGGTGTTTCGGCCCACCCACCTAGGGGCAAAGGGAGTGAATGAAATTAGGGTATTTTGGCATATTAATTTGGGGAGATTTGGTGGTTACAAGGTCAGATTGTGAGAAGTTTCCTTTGGTGTTTTATACCTTGGAATTTCGGCCACTATAGGAGACAAGGTAGGGCCATGTGTTGGTTGGTGTTGGGAGCATGATTTTGAGGTGTTTTGGCTTCTTGTTTTCGGCTCAAGGTTTAGGAAGGGATGGGCCGATTTTCAGGAGAGTTAATATGGTTTTTTGGTTGTTTATGTTAGCTAAAAAAGGTGGGATCATGTAGGGGAGGGGTGTGTGTGTTTGGCCACAAGAACCGAGAAAGAGAACAATAGGGTATGATTTTTGAAAAGGGTTTTGGGATTGACTTTTGGGGTGTTTTTTCGGCCAACTAAGGTGGGGATGGGACCAAGGTTATTATGGTTAGAACCCAACTCAAACCAGCCCTTTTCCTTCCTTAGCCACTGCCCATATTTACCTCAACACCTTCTCCACACCTCTACCCCAAAACTCCTTAAAACCCATCTGTACTTCTTCCTTGACTACTTCCAAAACTAACCCAACACCCCTTCCCATACCCCTGCCCAAAAAGTCCTCAAAACCCATCTATATTTGATATACCCCAGGATGCACCTTCACACACGCCACTAGTATTACAACAAGTCAATTGTTTTATGTATAGGTGTTATGATCCATTTTGGGTTGAACTCATTGACCCGTCCCACATTAAAGCCCGAACCATGACACTTCTCTCCCAAAACCCAATCTAGGCCGAAATGCCTACAAGCCCAACACACTCCCACA
This sequence comes from Cuscuta campestris, assembly GCA_900332095.2. Classification (NCBI taxonomy): domain Eukaryota; kingdom Viridiplantae; phylum Streptophyta; class Magnoliopsida; order Solanales; family Convolvulaceae; genus Cuscuta; species Cuscuta campestris. The sequence goes on along the minus strand of OOIL02002873.1, from coordinate 329,229 downwards.
TATCCAAAAGTTTTTCATTTGCCTTTATTAACCAAAATAAAGTCCTTCACCTCCCTTTGAAGCCATGGCCGAAAATCCAAGAGACAAGGACAAACAAAATTGCTTTGTGCGTGTTGTTTTCTTTCCTAATATTCCCTACTTTGAATAAAACCTTCCCCCACCTTTTCCTACTTCAAACCCACGAAAATACATCCCCTTTTGGCCTTAGAATCCATCCCCATCCATCCAAATCCATTACAAAACACAAAAGGCCAAATCAGGAGACAAGGATTAAACATGTCTTTTGTCTTGGTGTGAAAATCATTCAAAACCATCCCCCCACACATCCCTTTGTCCCATGGCCAAATTCCTCCCCCCAAATCATTTCTCACACCTATAATAAGGCCAAAGGAATAAACAATCAATCCCTTGATGTGTCACATACCTTACTTTGCATAAATGGACAAAAGGACACACTCCCTCACCCTACCCTTCACATGGACGAATTTCCCAACCCAAAGACAGCCCATTTCACCACCTTGAACCCCTTTTAGCCTTGATCAATGAGGACAACCTATGGAATCCATCAAATAGACATTATGCACTTGAATTGTAGGAAAGAGTGGTGAAGTTTCCTTACTGTTTTTCCCTATATATTTCGGCCTTATGGCCTTGTAAAATTCATTTCATTGTATTCCATTTCTTTACTCCTTGAAGTAATATTTGAGTTGGTGTGAAGCTAATTCTCTCAATTTCTTAATGAAATATCTCTGAAGTTGGCTACTTTTGAGTGTGTGTTAGGAGTCTATTTCATATAATAATAGTGAATATTATTGTGTGAAAAGAAACAGCCCCAAATAAAATAAGAGTGTGTTTATCTCTTATTCATTATTTGGTTTATCTTTATACAACAAAAAACCACAAAAGAATCCGCTCTTTCTCTCCCAATTTCGTCCATCCCCTTTCTCCCATTTAAACACTTCATTTCTATTTTCTTCATCAAAAACCACTCCAAAATATAGCTTTCCTCCTGCCCTTCATTCTGCCCTATCACCTCTCCCAAACAACCTTACTTTCTTCACCATTTCATACACAAATCCAACCTATTCTTCACCATATATTCCCCTCTATAATCTGCCCTTATTTATCAATAGTTTTTCCTAAGCTTGGGTACATCATTTGGTATCAAAGCTAGTTGTTGCTCATCTCTCAAGGACCTTACACACTTCCCCGAATCCCGCCCTAAATTCGGCCTAACCACATTCAGTACCTTTTCCAACTTCACCCATTTTCCTATCAACCATGTCAAACCAATCCAGAAGCATGTCTCATGAAGAACTCCTAGCCATAAACGCTGCCTTGCAAGCTCAAGTGGAATACCTAGCCAAAGAAGTGGCTAAGCTCATAAAGCAAAAGATGTGTAACACCCCAACCCGCGTAACCCGAACCAACGGGTTAGCGAACCGGGTTGGCACTAAGTTGATATTCGCATGCATAATTTTTTTTAAAAAAAATGGCCATTCAATCAATTATAAAATTCGTTCGTAGAGTTTTAACTAAACCCAAATTCATCAGAATAATTAAATAAATCCAAACGTCGCGGAAGCATAAGAAAACCAAAGTAACGTCCAACAGTCCATATAATCAAATAAAATAATGTAGTTTAATTATTAAAGTAAACAAGAGTCATCCACACCACACCACCACTTCACTGCCCTCCGGGTTGCCCATCCAAATCTGTGTTCCTACATGCGTGCAGTCAAACAACAACGACTACACGCTCAGCGAAACGCTGAGTGAAAGTATACCTAAGCCAGCATTAACTCACAGAATAGCACCACATTAACATACAATCGACAACAGCATGTGATCACGGAGAAAAATAGCTTTAATAAACATATTTATATTAACATATTCCATTTGAACATCATGTCCCTATTTTATTCCACATCAACTACTTTGAGTCATGGCACCCCAAGCGATGCTATAAAAGGGCCAGCTAAGAAACCCAAAGGAGATTCACTTTGGGCGGGTTGAAGCCCCTGTCCCTACGATGCCAGGACAGGTAGCGGACTTCCGTACGTACGTTTTTAAACCAAGACCACCGGGGGCCCCGCAATGGCCAATATCCTAACCATATCCTATTGGTGATTCAATCAGTCAATCCAATTCAGGTCCGCCTAATTATACTAGGTGGCCTAATTCCTATATATTATTCATAATCCAAAATTTTCACCAATAAGATCAATTTAATTTAAATCTCAGTTCACAATTCACAACAAATCACGTAGCGGCCTATCCGGGCCAAAGACCCACGATTACCGTCATGCATAATTAAATAACCCAAATTACAGTTAACCCAACTTACCTGCGCGGAATCGAGCCCAAGGAATCGATCCTCAAGCCCGCTGCCCCCGCCGGAGCAGTCCCCATCGTCGCCGGAACAACCCCGGCACCCCGCCGGTAGCCGCCCCGACAGCCCAAACTCGAATCCAGACCAAACAGCCCCGTTGGGTGGTTCACAGCAACCCGAACATTACATCAATTAACCCAAAGTAGTCCAATCACATCCATTTGCACCCAATTGAATCTAAATAGCCCAATTGAACCCGATTGAACCCGTTTGGAACCAATTGGATCCAATTAGGTCAAGCCCAAGCTGCTGCCTAGCACCGGCCAACTCCCCGCCGCCGTCGCTAGCGGGTCGCCGGAAGAGACGACGGAAACAGTCCCCCATGCACCAATTCCATAATTTCAACACAACAAATCACAAATTCTCAATCAAATCGCAAGATTATATGCTAAGGAAGTTCTAATCTATGAACTAACGCTAACGAAAGGTATAGAAACCACAAATCACCTCAAAAGTTGAAGAAATCGGATCGTAGATAGGAAGGGTTGGTCGTCGCTGCTCCTCGTCGGCCTGGCGCACCTGAACCGGAGCAGTAGAGAGAGAGAGAGAGACAGCCGTGGTCGGCGGTGCTCCCAGCAGCGTCCCTGGTCGGCGAAGATGAGCGAACGGACACAAGGTAACGGAAGAGAGAGAGAGAGAGAGAGAGAGAGAGACCAGTCGTGCGTTACGCGATTGTGTCTACTCTCCGTAACTCCTTGGTGTTTATTATATAATTAAATAAAATTAAGGTCTACTTTACACTACTTAATCACTAAGGATAAGTTTAACCCCAATTATCTGATTCGTCAATCGTATCTTGGACTCAATAGGTCTGATTCACGATCCGTTTGCGTGATCGGGTTTAGAACAGTGAGCTCTAGAACATAGGACAAACCCCCCATTACTTAAGGTAAATTAGAAAATGATCCTCATATTAACCGGCCTAATAATTGATTAATTGTATAAATTATTTTAAATACTAAGTCGGGTTTCGGGGCGTTACATTTCTCCCCCCCCCCTTAAAAGAATTTCGTCCTCGAAATTACCTGAGTCGTTATCGCTGAAAGGTGTGGATACTAAACCCTCATAGACTCCTCAGTCTTCCACATAGCTTCCTCTACGACATGGTTACGCCATAAGACTTTGACTAGAGGCACCCTCTTATTCCTCAACTCCTTCACTCTAGCATAGGCTCCTCCTCATAAGTCAAGTTATCGTCCAAAGTGATTGTTCTCTCGGGTAACCGATGGGTCGGATCTAGTCGGTAACGTCGCAACATAGAGACGTGAGACACGTTGTAAATCTTATTTAGTTCAGGGGTAGCTCCAACTAATACGCTACAAGACCAACTTCCGCCAGGAGGGTGGAAGATTGTGCTCATATTTAGCTTGGTACCCAAAGCTAGCTTGTTGAAGTCCCTTCAAAACTTTGAAATGAAACAAAGACCCCCATTGGAGATAATAGATACCAGCACTCCATGCAATCGAACAATCTCGCGAAGACACCATTCAACTAACTTTTGAAGCGACGTCCCCATGGAACAGGTAGAAAGAGTGCAGATTTTGTAAGACGATCCACACTGACCCATACAGCGTCGTAAGGGGTAAGCCAATTACGAAATCTCTCGTGATTCACCCATTTTCACTCGAGGATAGGAGGCGAATGTAACATTTTAGACGGTACTCAATGCTCGATCTTGACTTGCTGATAAGTCAAAACCGTGTTGTAAACTCAAAGATCTCTCCCTTCACAACGGGACACAATAATTTCCTTACAGGACATAGTAAATCTTATTAATACAGTTGTATGACGAAGATACTCCCAATTTAATTGATGTAGAATATTTGGAGAATACTACAGTGTTTCTCCCTGGAAAATTTGAATAACGAAGAAACGAGGAGAAGATGATACGACGAAGAGTGCTAACTAAATTGGTGGAAATCTGGTAAATGGACCTTTGACTTGGAAAGTATCACTCCGTGATGGTTTTACATTTACGGGTGGGAATTTCTTATTTTGTTATTAAAAGTTCTTTTATAAAATTACTGAACTGTAACATTTATTTTGATGACAACTTTTAAAACAAAACTCCCAACTCGACCAACTATATGTCACGGGTCACCCTTTTTGCGAGACCTACCCAACGATCCAGGATTCATGAGTTAACATTATTTCCACGTCCCCTCGTATTTTACTCGTTCACTTTAAAATCTTATAGGTCTTGGGATGAGCAATTCCCTAACTTCCGTAACTCAGATTCGCACGCGGAATACGCCATTGAACTCGTCTTGTCAGGGCTTTCAATTCAATTATGAATTTTTCCACCAAATTTAACTTTGAGAAATAATATATTTTTAGAACTGACATTTTTGTTGTTTTTTTATATTTTAATTTAAACAAAAATTAAAATTACGATTTGTTACATGTTTAAAACTAAATCCTAGGGTATACTTCACGGCATTACGTCTCACTTTTTTTTGAATACGACACGTATTTTCTCTTTTTTTTTTGTGTGTGCAAAATGATCATTTATCAAAAGTTCTCTAGTGAAAATGTTTAAGTGACTTAATCACTTCGCCGTTTACCTAAAAGATTAACACCCAATCTTAAAATAATTATTTTTTAATGAAAATAACAATTTACCTTGAATAAGATAACCTTTTACAAACTTTATTTCTTAACCCCCTTTTTGTAAAGAGGAAACGTATTATTTTTTTCTTCTTTCGTTACACATTACCTCATATTGTCATCCTCGTCTGACACCGAAATAAAACACCCTCATTCGTCCGAGTCTGCAGACCCTTCAGAATTTGGTTGTCATTTCAGTATTCAGCAATTCAATTGAATACTAGATAAAGTTTTTTTTTAATGATGCCACTAGGCCACCAATTTCACACCTTACCTTAGTGCTACAATATACCCTTTTCTCGCATGGATTGAACAAATTTAATTTCAAGCTTACCTAAAATTATTCTTGAAGTTACTTTATATAGTTTTTTTTTGCAGAGTCACTAACTACCACTTAAAATATTATCATCACCAATTTAAAAGAGCGTAGTTGAAACCCCTTTGCAATATTTTTTTTTCGAGCAACCCTCGTTAAGTTGATTCATATACACAATTTGTTTTTGTATTAATTAATAAGTTGTTAGAAAATTAATCTCACTAAAAGTATCATAATTATCAAAACTTTTTAATTCTTAAAAGTAACCTTTAGAAGCTACTTTCCTCAAATTTAATCTAACGTCGGTCTATTTCACTTATCTATTATATATATTTTTCTAAAGATAACTTATTAGATAGTAATCTCTCACATAGTCTAAATATATGGTAATTTTTTTTATATGGTAACTACTCGCAAACTTGTCTAACTCAAAATTCTTTCCTATGAACCACTGCTCAACATGATATTTATTATTAGCTGCGTAAGTTCATTAAGTAGCTTATAATTTATAAGTTTTTTTTCATTTGGTTCAAATTATGTGTATTCACCAAAATACTTTGGTTTAGAGTTAATCCTAATGGTTCAACCCATAATATTTGTTTTCATTTTCTTCGTTCAACAATTATTTGTTGGGAACATCTCATTCTAGACATGAGGTTTTACATACACTTTACAACATGGTGGTAGTTATAAATCTTCAACTGTGAGATGTTTTTTTTCTTTCAATATATAAAATTTAGCGAATTAGTTACATATCTTGTTATTCTCTTCTAGAATATTTACGTTTTGTGATTCATCCCATACTATTGAGCCACCTTGTAATTCAATATTAAGCATTAATTAGTCTTTGGTGGCGTGATGCTACAATTTTGAGAAAACTAATTATCTTTTGAGAGTCTCAGCACAACAAATTTAGTCTGAAATTAATCAAAAACAACTTCGAGGATAATTGTGAGTTATCCATTTCCCTCAAGTTGGCACCAGTCAGCTAAGTTCATATCTACATTCTTTTATACAACTTTTTTTCTCTTTCATATTTACATTCTTTATACGAACCAACTACTAGTATGTTAAATCCAACTCCGGTGGTTGAGATTTTCAACTATGACTATATTTTTTTAACTCTTACACATGTTATCAACATGTAATATAATATATTCTTTCTCACAATATAACATGATCGCACTAGTCGTCATGGATAGTTGTGGATTATGACTCAGGCTCGTTTGGTGAGTTTTGGAGATGTGATGAGCATAGTTATCAAGGCGTCGCCTAGGCGATGCTTAGGCGTCTGGGCGAGGCTATGTGGACGCCTAGTTGGTCGCCTAGCTTTTTTCTCCCTGGGCAACTTAGTGACTATCTCGGAGACGCATCTACATTTTAGAAGCGCAAGGGAACGCGCGAGATAGAGAGAGAAGACGGAGGAGAAGATAGAATGAAGACTTATCTTTCTCGCCTATCACTTGTCGCGGTCTGTAGAGGCTTTCTGTGTCTACAGCGGCTCCCTGTGTCTTTCTAACTCTCTATCTATCATTTAGACTAGTGGACTAGGTCAAATAACTGGGCTAGGTTCATTAAAAGACTATTGGACCTTTACACAAGAGTATAAGGCCCAAAATTTAATAGGCCTTTTAAAAGCTCCCTTTATTGGAGTAGGCTATATATATATATATATATATATATATATATATATATATATATATATATATATATATATATATATATATATATATATATATATATATATATATATATATATATATATATTGGAGGGGTTGTTGGCAGCAACAAACCAGCTTCTTCAGCAATGGTTCTGGGCGAAACATTTGGACACATCTTCTCTATATAAATCAAATGTGTTTAGCTTTGGAATTCATACTTTTTGTAAAAAGACTTGATGTTCTTCGCCTTGAGAGCCTTTAATAAAATTCTTTACCTTTAAAATATATATATATATATATATATATATATATATATATATATATATATATATATATATATATATTAACTGAAAATGCTTTTTTTATTTAATTATAATATGGGGAAGAGATACATCAAGTTTAATACAGCCTCTAACCATTCTAGGCAAACAACAAAAATGCCAGAATTCTCCAAAATGAGAGTAGAATATAGCAAATCTAGCCAAATGAAGAGCTGCTTGGTTGAAATCCCTTTGCACATATTTAAGAGTAAAGTCCTTCCCAGTTGAGATTTCCTTGAGAGTTTTGAGAAGCGGACTAATGCAAGTCTTATCCGATTTCAATGCATTCTCAATAGTCTTGCAATCTGTGTGAACAATCAAAGGAGCAGAGAATTTGTTCATGGCCCATTGAGAAGCTTTGACAACTGTTTCCAACTCCGCTGAGAAGATGTCCGTTGAGTTCAGCTCAATAGTAAGACCTGCTAAAAATAAACCTTTCCCATTTCGAAGAATGGCTTCCCCCGCAGCTTTTCCATTGATAATAGAAGAGTCCACATGAAGACAAATATTATTGTTAGGAAAGGTCCAAGAGATGTAAATAGCATTTACTTTCAGTGATTTCATGAAAATGGGAGCGAGGCCCAACGTAATTAAACAATCATCATTTTGAGCTAATTTTCCTCCTTCCAGGATGTTGCTCCAGAGATAAATGTCAAAGGAGATCCTTTGGATAGTCTTGGCAGAAACTGGGATCTCTCCTTCATGAATATAGCTATTAAAAGTTTTCCAAATGTTCCAACAAATGAAGCCTGGAATAATACCTATAAGTTTTTGCTTGAGTGTTTTATCATTAGACCGAAACCACCAGTGGAAAAGTGAAGATAGAACACCACTAGCCTGCATAGGGGGGATATCTAAAATAGAAGAAAAGTGGGTCCAGATCGTTTTACTCCAGGGGCAGTCAAAAAATGTATGAAATCCACTGATGATATTGTGTTTACAAAAAGGGCACATAGAAGGAAGGTGTAGATTAAACCTTTTCAGATTTTCAGGGAATGGAAGGCAGTGATTAATGAGCTTCCAGAGAAACATAGAGACTTTGCCGGGCTGTTTAGCTTGCCAAGTGTAAGTAGAGGACATGCAGTGTGTTTCACCCTCTTGAAGTAACTCAAAAACCTTTTTAATTTTAAACACTCCATTGGAACACATTACTTCCTGGACTTCATCATCATTAAGGTGACTCCACCTTTAATCAATGGTAACTAGAGTCTTCCATATTGGTGAGTATGCTTGATAGACTCTCCCTTGCAGACCCTTAGGATACCTTTTAAGTACAAAGTCCCTCCAAAGTGAGTCTCCAAATTTAAGTTCCCACCACAACTTAGTGTTAAAGGCTATTTGGAGTAGATCCAGTCCTCTAATGCCCAGACCACCAGCTTCTTTAGGTTTGCAAAGGAGGTCCCAATTTTTCCAGTGGTAGGCTTTATCCTTATTTCCAGCCTAGAAGAACCTTGCAAGCAAAGAGTGAATATGATGAATGACTCCCTTAGGTAGAGTACTTGATGACATATAATGAATTGGTATGCAACTCAGACATGTTTTATTAAAATTAGTCTACCCATGGAGCCAAGGTGTCTATTGTACCAAACATTGATCTTAGACTCGATATGGGAGATAAGCTCAGTACAATGTGCTCTTCTAGTAATCCCTTTATGGATCTTGCAACCCAGGTAATTGAAGGGAATGATCCCCTTTTTTATCCCAAGAATCTGCTCCATCCTTCTCCATCTGTTAGTAGGAATTTTCTTGGGAATATAAAACCTACTCTTGTCGAGGTTGATTCTCTATCCTGAGACTTTTCCATAATCATTCAAATATTTCCTCAGTTTAATTAAGTTAGGTATGGCTGCATTGGTAAATAAAAGCAGGTCATCGGCATAAGAGAGGTGATGGATATTCTGGAAATTTCTTCCCATTGTATATGGTTCTAGCCCTTTGACACAATATAAATGATTGATACTCCTCGAAAAACCCTCAGATGCAATATTGAAAAGTAAAGGAGATAATGGATCACCTTGTTTCAGCCCTCTAGAAGGAGAGAAGAATTTACTTTGAGTACCATTAATAAGGAGGCTAAGGTAGGCCTTTTTGGTGAAACGCATGAGAACAGAGATGGCAGCCCTTGAGAATCCAAAAAGGCACAGTACCTTCTCCAAATATGACCAAGAGACTCGATCAAAAGCTTTACTCATGTCTAGTTTAATTATCACGTTGCCTCCTCTCTTTCCTTCATCGATCCCGTTAATTAATTCTTTTGCCAGCAAAATGTGATGCTTAATTTCTTTCCCTTTCTGAAATGCCCCTTGTTCTCTCGAAATGATTTTAGGCAGGAGGGATGTAAGCCTTGTAGCTAGAATTTTTGTAATGATTTTGCTTGGAAAACTGGAAAGAGAAATGGGTCTGAAGTTCTTCCAGGATGAGGCATTGTCCACCTTGGGAATAAGTGTGATAAGAGTCTTACAAATGGATTTAGGTGGTGGAATGCCCAGAAAATATTCTTGGCAGCTAGAAGTGACATCTTCTTTAATTGTTTCCCAATAGGATCTAAAAAAGAAGCCATTGAAACCATCCCACCCAGCACAACTGTTGGGATCTAGAGCTAAAATAGCTTCCTTGACCTCTGTCTCATTAGGTAATCTAGTTAACATGTTATTATCCTCCTCAGATATGACTACTGGGATGGATTGGAGAAGGTCTGAATCTGTCAGAGTAGGTTCCTCATAAAAAGCCTTCTTAAAGAAAGAAAGTCCATCTGCAATAATGTCTTCTTGAGATTCCAGGAAATTATCATCCCCCTTACTGATATGGTTGATTAAAAGTCTCTTCCTTTTACCTTTGACATAGTTATGGAAGAAGCTAGTGTTTGCCTCCCCCTCCTTGATCCATTTGATATTAGCTTTTTGCCTCCAGAAGGAATCAATATTGTTAATGCACTTAGAATGCTTAGCCTTTTGGAGGTTCAAAGAAGATAGATTATCCGGGGATGGGTCAGAGGCAAAGAGGTTTTCAGCAGCCAAGAGATCCTTTTCACTCCTCTCAAAAGCTTGGAAAAGATTTCCATAGTTGTTGTAACTCCAGTGTTTGAGATCCTTGCTGAGCTCTTCCAGTTTGATCATCAAGCCCCTCATTCCTTTCCCATGGAAGGAGTTGTTCCAAGTCTGTTTAACCCTCTCATGGAAGGTCCTATCTTGCACCCAAAGATTGAGGAATCGAAAACGACTGGGGGTGCCATGAAGTGGTCCGTTGATGGTAAAAAGAAGAGGACAGTGGTCAGATGCTCCTCTTGCAAGGTGAACAAGATTGCGGTGAGGGAAGGAGCTAGAAAAAGACTCATTGTAAAGGACTTTGTCTAATTTCCGCCATACCCTCCCTCTAGATCTGATTCCAGTCTAGGTGAAAGGCCCGGAGAAGCTGCTTTCATGAAGCCCGCTGTCAGAAATACATTGTTGAAATCTTGCAATTTCTCTGAGATTGGGGTCACATTTCCCTTTATGCTCAGCCACTGAAGAGATTGCATTGAAGTCTCCACCTAGAAACCAAGGGATAGAGACAACCTTTCTTGCATAATCCACAATTTCAGCAAAAAGAGTGGTTCGGTTGACCTCATTGTGAGCACCATAGATACCAGAGATATGTATGAGGGTGGAAGTACTGCTGAGTTTAAATAGACAGTGGAGAACCTGACCCTTATCCTCATAAGAAACCAGGTTGAGGGAGTTCATCTTCCAAACAACCCAAATTTTATTTGAAATACTAGAGATAATCTGATCCATCCCCAGTCTGAGTTTGAAAAAATTCATCTTCTTTCTATTAACAATAGGTTCAAATATAAAGGCCACATCAACATTGTGATTCTTAATAAGCAGAGATAGCCTCTTCAACCGAGATTCTATCCCATAGACATTCCAGAAGATGGACTTAACCATGGAGGTGAGGAGGAAAGTCCAGAGGAAGCCTGGATCTTGTCCGGCTAGCTATAGGTTCAGTAACAAGGGTGGTTTCCCTGGTTTTCCTTGCCAAAATTTCACTATCAGAGAGTGATTCAGAGATATTTTCCACTGCGTGAAGATGATCATAGTCTGGAAGGTTAGAGCGTTCCAGAACCTGTGTTTCATCGGATTGAACCTCGGAGGTGCCCTTATCAGTCACCTTACCATCCACATCATCTGGCTCTTGGAGTGTCTCCTTCTTACCATCCACATCATCAGGCTTCTGAAGATCCTCCTCCTCAACAATAATCATATCATCTGTGGGTGGGGAGGAGTTCGGTGTGATAGAATTGTCCTTCTCACAAGGTGATGAAGTTCCTTGGGAGTGATTATTTATAGGGTTAACCTGAACTGAGGTGTTCTCCTGAGGTGCCTGCATATTCACAGCTGAGTTGGAGGGGTTAGCCTCAGGTTTGAAGCCACTTGTAGATGCTCCTTGTTTTGTCCCTTTCTTCTTGACAATTTGCCATTCACCTCGAGATTGGTTTTCTTTTTGTTCAGAAGCAGATTTCTGAGGGATTTGAGGGATATCACTCGAAACCCTTTTTCCAGCCTTCTTACAGTCGGAGTTGGAGTGGCCAGTTTTCTTGCAAACTGTACAAAAGGCTTTGAGTGCTTCATAAATAACCTCTTGAAAAATGTGCCTATCACCATCCAAAATATGAATCTTTTTAGGATTTTCTTTGGAGAGATCAAGTTCCACACATACCCGAGCCAGGGATGGCCTGCTAAAGGTAGCAGTTGCAGCATCAATAGTCATAGGTTGTCCAATCATGTTGGCAATAGACATTAGAGCAGACTTTTGATGAAGATGTATTGGTAATCCGGGCAGAGATATCCAAGTGGGCACAATTGGTGGGAGATTGGAGGGATCAAAATCATGTGTCCACTTGAAAATTTTCATCACAAAGCCTCTTATATTCCAATATCTCCTCATAAACAGACGGTTATAATCTGATTCCTTCATAAAATTGATAAGAACACATTTGTCATCTAGAAACCCAACCTGGAAATTTCCTTCGAATCCAATTGACTCGAGCGTAGCTTTGATCGTCTGGAAAGAGGGTCTTCCATCGTTAAAAACACCAACTAGTGCGAATTGAAATTTTGAAGATAAAACGTCAACCTCCTCCTGAGAGAAGGAGATTGAGGGCAAACCCTTGAACTTGGAAATTGGCTTTAGAGGAAGAGATGGGGATGGTATCTTAGGTGGTGAACCACCTTTGACAGCAGCGACGTAGGAGATGGGTCCATCGGAAACCACCTCGCCGGACGGGGAAGGGAGCATAGAGAGTTCCGCAACAGTTAGAAACGAAAAATTTATATATATATATATATAGGACAAACCCCCCATTACTTAAGGTATATTAGAAAATGATCCTCATATTAACCGGCCTAATAATTAATTAATTGTATAAATTATTTTAAATACTAAGCCGGGTTTCGGGGCATTACAAGATGTCCATCCTACGAGATAGTGAAGATGAAGAGGAAGCTGGTGCCACCATGAGAGCTAGGGCTCACGAAAAGTCCCATTCTGACTTCAAAGTTGATATTCCAATCTTTGAAGGAAAGAATGATCCAGATGAATTTCATGAGTGGTTAGAAACAGTGGAACGAGTCTTTGATTTCAAGGAAATCTCCGATGAGAAGAAGGTCAAGATCGTGGCCTTAAAGTTCCGAAAGTATGCCTCTACTTGGTGGACCAATACCACCACCAAAAAGGTCCGAAGTGAGAAGCCCCCCGTCGATTCTTGGCAAAAGATGAGGAGTCTTTTGAAGAAGACGTTCCTGCCCACCGAATACTCACGAGACAACTTTGCTAAGCTTCAAATGCTTAGGCAAGGTACAAAATCAGTGGAGGATTACACTCGGGAGTTCGAAGAGCTCTTGCTAAGGTGTGACTTGCAAGAGAACGAGGAGCAAACCTTTTTGAGGTACCTTTTCGATTTAAACACTCAAATAGCCAATACGGTGGAGCTGCAAAGCTACACTACTTTTGAAGAGCTTACTAAGTTGGCTCTCAAAGTTGAGGCTCAAATGAAGAAATCCAAAGCCATCCTCCCAAGAAACCAACCCACTTACTCACGCCCCACATACACCCCCTCCAAACACACCCCTACTGCCCACGGCCAAATCCCCAAACCCCAAACTCCATCTAAACCAAATCCTACTCCTCCCCCATCTAAAACAGCCCCTACAACCAACAAAAGAGCCCCCGTTTGTTACCGATGCCAAGGAACTGGTCACTACGCAAATGAGTGCCCAAACAAGAAAATAATGGCCTTGGTTGAGTATGACAATGAAGAGTACAATCCCGTGTGGGATGAAGAGGTAGCCGAGGAAGAGGAAGAAGAATGCATTGGCCCCGACGATGGAGAACTTTTGGTCATCCGAAGGACCCTAAGTGCCATACCATGTCCCGAAGAGCAATTACAACGGGAGAACATCTTCCACACCCGTTGTACCATCCAAAAGAAGGTGTGTTTGTTAATCATTGATAGCGGGAGCTGCTCTAATGTTGCCTCCAAAACAGTGGTGGAAAAGCTACATTTAAAGGTGTCCCCTCATCCTAAGCCTTACACCATTCAATGGTTAAACCAAGGTAAGGGATTACGAGTTGATACGAGGTGCTTGATCTCACTGAGCATCAGCAAGACTTACAAAGATGAAATTTGGTGCGATATCATTCCCATGGACGCATGCCGCCACGTCCTTTTGGGATGTCCTTGGTTGTTTGACAACAAAGTGCAGCATGATGGCTACTTGAACACTTATTCATTCCTTATAAATAAGAAGAAAATTACCCTCACTCCCTTACCCCCACCTTCCTCACCCATGGCCCAAACCAGCAACAACACTCCTCCTTCCCTCATCTCCACTATACTCCAATCCAGACACCATGAACTTGAAGGATTCAAGGATCTCATTCTCCTTGATCTTGAGATGGTCGAACCCACTGCCCCTCCCAAACAGCCCCATCCTCTAGCCATCCCCATCCTTGAACAATATGCCCACATCTTCCCCGAAGATGTACCACACGGTCTACCCCCGAAGAGAGATATCCAACACAAAATTGACCTCATTCCCGGGGCTGCCTTACCGAACAAACCAGCCTATAGAATTAATCCCGAAGAAACAAAGGAGATCCAACGTCAAGTGGATGAGTTGTTAGCAAAGGGTTTTGTTCATGAAAGCCTAAGTCCCTATGTTGTTCCGGCTTTGTTGGTACCAAAGAAAAATGGTACATGGAGAATGTGTTTTGATAGCGAAGCCATTAACAAGATCACCATCAAATATAGGTACCCCATACCTCGGCTCGAGGATATGCTGGACGAACTTCACGATTCGAAGGTTTTCTCCAAGATTGATCTTAGAAGCGGTTACCACCAAATCCGTATCTTCGAAGGTGACAAATGGAAGACCACCTTCAAAACAAAGTTTGGCCTCTACGAATGGTTGGTTATGCCATTCGGGCTGACCAATGCCCCGAGCACATTCATGCGGTTGATGAATCAAGTATTGAAGCCATATATAGGTCACTTTGTCGTAGTCTACTTTGACGACATATTGATCTATAGCAAGAGTGAAGAAGAGCACGTTAACCACCTCACCTTAGTGGTTAAGAGATTGGATGAAGAGAAGCTTTATGGGAACCTTGAGAAGAGCCAATTCTTCTCACAAGAAACTGAATTCTTGGGATATTTTATCTCAAGTGAAGGCATCAAGGTTGACAAGAGGAAAAAACAAGCCATGAGGGATTGGCCCATTCCCACGTCAATGCAGCAAGTACGGAGTTTCCATGGCCTCACATCATTCTACCAAAGATTTGTGCGAGACTTTAGCACCATCACCGCACCACTCAAGGACCTCACCAAAAATTAGAAGTTTGAATGGAATCCGAGAGCTCAACAAGCCTTCAAAACCATCAAAGAACGGTTGACACATGCCCCAATGTTAGCCTTGCCAAGCTTTGAGAAATTGTTCGAGGTTGAGTGCGATGCATCCGGAGTTGGGATAGGAGCCGTCCTCTCCTAAGAAGGCCACTCGGTGTCCTATTTCAGTGAGAAGTTGAATGATACGAGAAGGCGATATTCAACTTATGATAAGGAGTTCTACGCTCTTGTTCGGTCCTTAGAACATTGGCGTCATTTTTTGGTAAGAAAGGAGTTCATACTTCACTCCGATCATGAGGCTTTGAAGTATATTAAAGGACAACACAAGCTCCAACCCCGTCATGCCAAATGGGTCGAATACATACAAACCTTCAGCTTCACCATAAAGCACAAGAACAGAACTTTGAACAAAGGAGCTGATGCCCTCTCCCGGAGACACCTATTACTAACGGCCCTTAGTGCCAAAATTGTTGGTTTTGAATTTTTGCAGGAGCTATATAAGGAAGACGAAGACTTCAAAGACACATTCTTCAAGTGTCTTGTACGGCCCCATGGAGAGTTCCTCATCAAAGATGGTTATTTGTTTCACGGAAATCAATTGTGCATTCCAAAATGCAGCCTTCGAGAGACCCTCATTGAAGAAGTGCATGGAGGTGGACTTTCTGGTCACTTTGGCACCGAGAAGACCTACATGCTTATGCGAGAACACTATCATTGGCCGAAGATGGAACGCGACATGGAGCAGTACATCAAACGGTGCGCTGTTTGCCAAACCGCCAAGAGTCATTCACTAGCCCAAGGGAAATATCTTCCCCTCCCCATCCCCACGGCGCCATGGGAAGATATTAGCCTCGACTTCATCACGGGGCTGCCTAGGACACAACGAGGGAAGGACTCAATCATGGTCGTGGTAGATCGGTTCTCCAAGATGGCCCATTTCGTACCATGTCTAACAACACATGATGCTTCACAGATCGTTGACCTTTACTTCCGTGAGATCGTCAAGTTACATGGAATTCCCCGAAGCATGGTATCGGATCGAGATAGCAAGTTCCTTAGCCATTTTTGGATGACACTTTGGAGAAAGATGGGAACCAAGCTCAACTTTAGCACCTCTCACCACCCTCAAACTGACGGTCAAACAGAAGTGACGAACCGAACCCTTGGTACATTGCTACGGGTGCTAATCAAGAGGAATATAAGGCAATGGGAAGAGCTCCTACCCCATGCGGAGTTTGCATATAACCGGACACCAAGCAAAACAACTGGATTTTCTCCATTCATGGTGGTTTACGGCTCGAAGCCCCTTACCCACTTTGAACTTGATCCTATTCTGATAAAACAAATTTACAGTGCAGAAGCCGGGGAAAGAGCTAAGGATATTCAAGACCTTCATGCCAAGGTACGAGAGAAGATTGAAGCCACCAATGAAAGGGTGAGTACACGCATCAACAAGAGGAAATCTGCCATGTTCAAACCCAGAGACTTAGTTTGGGTTCACCTTAGAATAGAGTGTTTCCCCACGAAACGCAAGTCCAAGTTACTACCCCGAACAGACGGTCCCTTTGAAGTACTAGAAAAGATCAATGACAATACCTAAAAGATCAACCTTCCCTGAGAATATGGAGTCTCCGCCACGTTCAACATTGCTGACCTCAGTCCCTATTTTGAGCCAGAAGATATTCCGAGTTTGAGGTCAAACTCTTTTGAAGAAGGGGAGGATGATATACCCTGGGATGCACCTTCACACACGCAACTAGTATTACAACAAGTCAAGTGTTTAATGTCTAGGTGTTATGATCCATTTTGGGTTGAACTCATTGACCCATCCCACATTAAAGCCCGAACCATGACACTTCTCTCCCAAAACCCAACCTAGGCCGAAATGCCTACAAGCCCAACACACTCCCACATATCCAAAAGTTTCTTATTTTCCTTTATTAACCAAAATAAAGTCCTTCACCTCCCTTTGAAGCCATGGCCGAAAATCCAATAGACAAGGACAAACAAAATTGCTTTGTGTGTGTTGTTTTCTTTCCTAATATTCCCTACTTTGAATAAAACCTTCCCCCACCTTTTCCTACTTCAAACCCACGAAAATACATCCCCTTTTGGCCTTATAATCCATCCCCATCCATTACAAAACACAAAAGACCAAATCAGGAGATAAGGATTAAACATGTCTTTTGTCTTGGTGTGAAAATCATTAAAAACCATCCCCCCCCACACATCCCTTTGTCCCATGGCCGAATTCCTCCCCCTAAACATCCCCCCAAATCATTTCTCACACCTATAATAAGGCCAAAGGAATAAACAATCAATCCCTTGATGTGTCACATACCTTACTTTGCATAAATGGACAAAAAGACACACTTCCTCACCCTACCCTTCACATGGACGAATTTCCCAACCCAAAGACAGCCCATTTCACCACCTTGAACCCCTTTTAGCCTTGATCAATGAGGACCACCTATGGGATCCATCAAATAGACATTATGCACTTGAATTGTATGAAAGAGTGGTGAAGTTTCCTTGCTGTTTTTCCCTATATATTTCGGCCCTATGGCCTTGTAAAATTCATTTCATTGTATTCCATTTCTTTACTCCTTTAAGTAATATTTGAGTTGGTGTGAAGGTAATTCTCTCAATTTCCTAATGAAATATCTCTGAAGTTGGCTACTTTTGAGTGTGTGTTAGGAGTCTATTTCATATAATAATAGTGAATATTATTGTGTGAAAAGAAACAGCCCCAAATAAAATAAGAGTGTGTTTATCTCTTATTCATTATTTGGTTTATCCTTATACAACAAAAAACCACAAAAGAATCCCCTCTTTCTCTCCCAATTTCGTCCATCCCCTTTCCCCCATTTAAACACTTCATTTCTTCATCAAAAACCACTCCATAGTATAGCTTTCCTCCTGCCCTTCTTTCTGCCCTATCACGTCTCCCAAACAACCCTACTTTTTTCACCATTTCATACACAAATCCAACCTATTCTTCACCATATAATCCCCTCTATAATCTTCCCTTATTTATCCATAGTTTTTCCTAAGCTTGGGTACATCAATATTCCATCCCTAGCTACTGCCCAAAGTGATCCAAATACCCTTTTAGCACCCTACCCCAAAAGTCCTCACAAACTATCTCTTTTTCTTCCTTGAATACTGCCCAAATTAACCCGAAAACCTTGCCTCAAAACTTTCCTAAACTCATGTCTATAACCCCTCCACAAACTGCCCAAAACACCCCCAGAACCACCTTCACTTCCACCACTCAAAACCCCCACAAAACCATAGCCTCTCCACCAGATGCCATGGTCATACCCCCACCAAAAACCTGCCCATCTATTCCTAAGAATACCCATTGCTTCCATTGTCAAGAGATTGGTCATTATGCTTTTGAATGTCCAAGAAAGAATCAAAATCCCTTGGTCAAGAATGAAGAGAAATCAGAATCTTTGGGACAAAAGGAAGGACAAGAAGATGTTAAGTGTCTAGGCCAAGATGAAGATGAACTCCTTGTCATTGATAGGCCATTGACTAGTTTGGCCCATTCTCATACTCATTTGGCTAACCAAAAGGAGGATGGTCTGCTTATCACCATGAAAGGAAGTTATGTCAAGGTGATACCCAAAGCAATGGTTGTGGTGCTTCCCATCAATCCGGTGTGTTTCCCAAGATCATATTCAATCCACTGCCCAAACCAAGGAAAGCCGTGGGTATTTGATCCCATTGTTTCTCTTAATGGATATGAAGACACATGCTCATCCCTTATGAAGAAAAAGGAATTGACAAACGTATATGTGCCAACTATAAGCCCCATGTGTCGTCCTAAAGAAGAGA
This sequence comes from Cuscuta campestris, assembly GCA_900332095.2. Taxonomy (NCBI): domain Eukaryota; kingdom Viridiplantae; phylum Streptophyta; class Magnoliopsida; order Solanales; family Convolvulaceae; genus Cuscuta; species Cuscuta campestris. Next base: position 310,205 of record OOIL02002873.1, on the reverse strand, counting down.
AAGACACTCGTTTAACTCCCCAAAAGTTTTACGGGAAGAAGACTCAAAGTGGAGTCATGAGCCATAATGCAGGAGCCTTGCCCCAAAGGTTATCTTCACTAACGGTACCTCGTACCAAGTTTGTTAAGTTTTTGCAGGGTCTAAGTAAGGAAGGAATACAAGAAACATCCGAGTTTTATTATAAGACTCGTGAAAAGCTTGAGAAGAGAAGTGAGTTGAAAAGTCCCACCCACTTTCAACCCGGCAATCTAGTGTGGGTCCATATTCAAAGAGAGCGTTTTTCTGAGAAACGCAAGTCAAGGCCCTATTGCCATTGTAAACACATCTTTGAATATTGAAAACCTTTTACTCTTTGAGTATTTATAAAATAGTGTGATGCTATTTTAGCCAAATTCCTAATTCTATATCTTAAGAGTGGTTATCTTAATTGGGAGTTTTAGGTTCTAGATAATTGATTGAGTGTGTAATATCTTGATTCAATACTAGAGTTCAACCCCAAGTTAATCTAGAGGTGAGCTTATCCTTTAGTATTAATTTGGCTCCAAATTAAGATAATAGTGTGTTTATCTCTTATTCCTTATTTGGAATTTATCCCATCCTTTCTAAACCCATCCTTCATCCCTGATTTTCCACTTTTCTTCATAACATCAAAACCCAAAAAGAACTCCTTCACTTTCCCATATTTTCATCCAGCCCATTTCCCCTTCATTATTCCACAATTCCATCTCCAAAAATAACAACTTGATAAGACCTGGGTTCACCCCTAACATCCGGGTTTGTCAGTATTAAGCTTGGATTTAAGGAACCAGCTCCTTGTTTTGCAAGAAGGGTGGATAATCGATTGTCCAAGTAGGATAATTGATTGTCAAGTGATTCAGTTTCTCAGGAGGAACTTCAGAAGTTTCAGGAGAGGTAAATAATCGATATACAAGAAGTGACAATCGACTATTGAAGCTGTAGATTTTCTGGGAAAGTGTGATAGTCGATTGTCTTAAAAGGGATAATCGATTGTTACTACTTGCGGGTGTTTCAAATGGAAGTGATAATCGGTTGTGGGGAATGATAATCGATTATGTGGCATTGAATCTGGTCAGAAAGAAGGGTGTNGATGGATAAACCAAGTTGGTGTTTAAGAGATATTACACACTCTTATCCTAACTTGGGGTTTGAATCTAGAATTTAATTAAGATATGACACACTTAATCAAATATCTAGAACCGAAAACCCACACTTAAAATAACCACTCTTAAGATATAGAATTAGGAATTTGGCTAAAATAGCATCACACTATTTTATAAATACTCAAAGAGTAAAAGGAATTTTAATATTCAAAAGATGTTCTACAATGGCAATAGCGCCTGAGTTTATATAGATAAATAAAGGAGACTATAAGGTCTCTTATTCACACAAATCAAAGGAAACACAAGAGCCACTCATTTATGTCCTTTGGGTGGGGGAAAATCAGAGATGGGGGGTGTGTTGTAGGGTCTTTAGTGAAGGTACATCAGGGGGGGAATGAATGGAATCTCCTTTGGTGATTTGGAGGGGCATATTTTGGCCAATGGGGAAGGGGTTGTGCAGGAAATGCCTGGTTTTTTTGGGGGCTTCTTGTGGCCATTTTATGGGGAACAAAGTGAGGTCTAATTGGTGGGATGGTGGGCCATTATGTTTTGGATCATAGTGGCTGTTTGTGTATACAAGTTGATGGACATAATGGGAAGCAAGGATGGGGTTATGGCATGGGTTTGGGGAGGGGTTTTGGCTGGGTATTTTCATCCAAGGCAGGAAAGGATCAAGAGCAAGGTGCATCTTTTATTAAAAGGATGAAAAGAAGGAAATAACAATAAACAAAAGGTTTATGGTTCATCTTCTACATATTTTCTGCCATGGGGTGGAAATAAGTGTAGGAAGACTTTATTTTTGAAAGGAAATAAAGAGCAAGGTGTTTTGGATGTTTAGAGTGGGTTTGGACATGGTTGGGGTGGCCAAGGGGGTTCAAAAACAACAAGGATGTTGGGTGGCATTCCTGAATGGAACAAATGATTGAAATCAACCCAATAACGATTATAACACTTAATCAAGAATCCCCTGATTTGTTGGAACACTTGTGGCACGTTCAAGAGTTTGGGTTGGGCATGCCCGGATATAACACGTACTCTCCATTTTTACCAAGCAAGCCCCTTCAAAGATCAAAAAGTTGACTTATGAACCATGGGTTGAGCTAAATATGCCCTTGTGCCCTCGCAAGAATGACACACCCGATCCCTCACCCCAAAATGGCAACCAAGAAATTTTGTTATCACTAACGCCCTTTGGTGCCAATATCTTTGTGTTTAATTTGTAGGGAAATCATGAAGGAATACAAGGAAGGGCAATCACTAACGTTAAGTTCCCAAAGAAGAATTCTTGGGTTTTCATTACTCAAGAACTAGGACAGGGTATGATTGGAGATTGTGATGTAAGCAAGTTTAACTCCAGCCCCGATGAAAAGCCTAAAGAAAACTTGAGTTTGAGGGCAAACTCTTTCGAAGAAGGGGAGGATGTAATATCCAGGGTCACCGCATCCAAGCTGCGAGACATAGTTCAAATGTTCAAGAAAACAAAGGAAGCCATGGCTAATGACTTTGCTCCTTTTTGGGTGGAAACCAGCCTTGAACTACAAGGCCCAGCCATAACCGCTTAGAGCCCCCATTTCCCATCTAAAACTGAACCACCCTCACCAAAAACCAAGTCCCAAAATATCCAAAAAAAACAAGGCTCAAAAATAACTCCATCTTTGTTCCCATAATTACACTTGTCCATCACCTGCATACACTCATCACCTTCTATCCGTATTTCTATCCTGAGAGTAACAATCTATTGTTGAACACTGAAAATTGACTAATGCACCCTCTTGAATTTCCGTGGCATCAACAGCAATGCCATATAATCGATTATCTGTTATTGATAATCAACTATCTGCCATCCCTGAAACTCCTGGGTTTAATAACACCATTCAATAATAACCAGCCCAAAAACTACATTATTACCTCCCCCTCTCCCCTTTACTCTTAGCCAAAAATCCCTGCCCAAAACCCATGCCATAATCTAATCCTTGTTCCCCATTATGTCCATCAACTTGGATACACAAACTGATAGGAACCAACTCCAAGGTAGAGAGGCACATAAGACAGCAAGGTAAAGGGAGGAAGTTATAAGGCTATATTGGTGAGGTTTTGTTCAAGGAATGGAGGATTTTAGGGAAGGAAAGACTAGGGACGAAAATTGGCAGTGGGGGAGGAAAATTTTTAGGCTTTTGTTTAAGTGGAGAAGTGGAGAGAAAGGTGATATTAAGGTGGTAGATGGGAGCAGGCCGAAAATAAGGGAGAAGAGAGGGTAAATAGCTGCTTAGTATTTTCTTTGGGATAGATAAACCAAGTTGGTGTTAAAGAGATATTACACACTCTTATCCTCACTGGGGTTCAGTCTAAATTTAATTAAGATATAACACACTTAACCAAATATCTAGACCTAACACTCACACTTAAGGAAACCAACCTTAAGATATAGAAATTATGATTTAAAATAACAAACACAATGGTTTATTACTTAGAAATGAAAGGAATACAATAATGTTCTCCAATGAGGCCTATGGCCGAAATTTAAACAAGCAAAAAAAGGAGAATTAATTAGCACCTTCCTAATTCAAATCACTGGAATATTATGCATTGATTGTGTCCTTTTTGTGGAATGAATTCAAAGGATATTGATGGATATTTGGAGGGGGATTTTTGGCCAGTAGTGAGGATTTTGAAACAAGGAAATAAAAGGATGATATTTGGATAATATTTGGGTGATTTGAGGAGGATGTTTTAAGCAGTGTTAAGGGACAAAGAGGGATGGCTATTAGGATGTCAAAAATGGGAGATGTGAGTGGGTTATTTTCGGCCCACTTGAGGAACCAAAAAGAGTGAAAGAAATGAGGTTATTTGGTTTATTATAGTTGGAACATTGTGGCTGTTATAAGGGGTGATATATATGCTGTTTGGGTAGGGAACAAAGGGGTCCATGTGTTGGGGTTTATAATGGGGAATGATATGGATTGTTTTTGTTTCTTGTTATTCGGCCAGGTCTTAGAAAAGAAAGGGGGGATATTTATGGGTTATTTGATGTATGTTTTATTTGATAAGGAATGATGTGGTTAAGGTGGGGTACGGCCATGGCTGAAATAGGAAGGAAAAAAATGGGGTATTGTTTTGGTGTTTTAGGGTGAGGACAATGGATTGTTAATGGGGGTGTTTTGGGGTGGGTTCGGCCTGGGATGAAAAGGAAGAAGAATGGAGTATGGTCTAGGGTATTTTAGGGCGAAGACAATTCCAAGGAAATTATGGTTAAGGGTTTGGGTTTAGGAAGGGTAAAATCATTCCAAAAAGGACCGTAAAATTTAGTCATTAATCCAGTAATTTGTTTAAGGACTTTTGTAGGTACCGGGGGTATATCACAAACAGGCATTATAATCCAAGACATAATGACCCACCATTACACCAATCAAACCTTACCTTGTTCCCCCATAAAACTACCCACAAGAAACCTCCAAAACAACCAGCTCCTTCCTGCACAATCCTTTCCCCTTTGGCAAAATAATCCAGCCATTCATTAATAAAATTGGCCTTCATTCACATGCTAAGCAACCCCACAATCCCAGGCACACATCTTTGATTTTTTTCCATTAAGGAGACAAGAATAAATGGGTATTATCCCATATTTTTGAAATAGTGGTTTCTAGGAAGTTTCCTTATGTCTACATTCAATGTATTGTGTTTTCCTTCCCCCTTCCCCTGCCTATGTAATCCGTCCATATGGCCATTGTAAGAAACAACTTTAAATATCAAAACCCCCTTTTACTCTTTAAGTATTTATAAAATAGTCTGATGTTATTTTAGATATTTGATTAAGTGTGTTATATCTTAATTAAATTCTAGATTCAAACCCCAAGTTAGGATAAGAGTGTGTAATATCTCTTAAGCACCAACTTGGTTTATCCACCCCTGATTTTCTTCCATTTCATACCTCCCCATTTCTCCTCTTAATCTTACTCTTTTCTTCCATTAAAATACCCAAAAGAACTCCCTCATCATCCCCCATATTTTCCCAGCCATTGCTCACCAAAACTACCTAAAATCGATTGTCACCCTTGGCTAAATCGATTATCATCTCACGTGAAAGATCTGCACCCATCAATAATCGATTTACACCATCTTGTAAATCGACTATTACCCCTTTCTAAAAAAATTTGCCAAAATCTCTCAAGAAACTGAACCCTCCAATAATCGATTATCCCTTCTGGACAATTGACTATAACCCCTCCTGCAAATTAAAGAGGCTTCGCTCCTCAACTTCAAGCTTATTATCAAAACACCCAGAGCGTAGATGTAACATTTGGTATCAGAGCTTCTTGTTCCTACATCCCAAAGGACCAAGAACACACTTCCACTCTTTCTCCTTTCCTTCATCCTAGCTACTGCCCTACCTTCATTATTTCACTTCCTAGTTCAAAACATGTCTCACACCTCCCAAAACATCGCCAAGATTTAGTTGCATCCAATGCTGAACTCAAAGCTCAAGTTGAGTATTTGGCCAAACACGTGGCTGAATTTACCAAGTTGAAAATGAGCATGGTCCAAACTCAAGATGAAAGCGATGATGAGCAAGAAGAAGACACCCGATTAGAAGTTCCTTCTCCCACCATGAGAAGAAACAACCAAGAGAAGTCTTCCTCTGACTTCAAGGTTGAAATGCCAACCTTCGATGGAAAAGATGACCCAGATGATTTCATCGAATGGTTAGATATGATTGAACGCGTCTTTGACTATACCGAAGTGCCGGATGAAAAAAAGGTCAAGCTTGTGGCCTTAAAATTCAGAGGCTACGCATCCATGTGGTGGACTAACACTACCACCAAGCGCGAAAGAGAAGGCAAGGCTGCTGTTAAAACATGGACCAAGATGAGGGCTTTATTGAAGAAGAAGTTCATTCCCACTCATTATATGAGGGAAAACTTTGCTAGGCTTCAACATCTAAGGCAAGGAAATCAGTCTGTAGCATAATACAATCGAGAGTTTGAAGAACTCTTGATGCGGTGTGATCTCCAAGAGAATGACTCGCAAACTTTTGTGAGATATCTCTTTGGCATAAACACCCAATTCGCCAACACCATGGAGCTGCAAACCTTTAAGAGCCTTGAAGAGTTAACCAAGTTAGCACATAAAGTGGAAGCTCAACTCAAGAAGGGCAAATCTTCTTTGAGCTGTGGCACTCCCAATCACATCAAATTCCACCTCCCTTGATGCCCAAAACCACACAACCCCTTCCCCTCAAAATTCTAAAACCGTGCACCCTATTTCCTCACAGAGTGCTCCTAATCTTTCAAAACCAAGTTCATCAAATAGCCGAATGCAAAAATGTTTTTGTTGTCAAGGCATTGGTCATTATGCTAGTGACTGTCCAAACAAGAAGATCATGGCTATTGTCGAATGTGAAGAAGAAGAAATAAATCCATTTTGGGTTCAAGGAGAGCGGAACGAAGAAGAAGAAATCGTCGGCCCCAATGAAGGTGAACTTTTGGTCATTCAAAAGACCATTAGTCATGCGGTTGCCCAGGATAATACCACACACCGAGAGAGTATTTTTCATACTCGATGCACCATTCAAAAAAAAGGTGTGTTCGATGATCATCGATAGTGGAAGCAGTGCCAATGTTATCTCCAGAACAACAGTGGAAAAACTCAATCTAGAGACATTGCCACACCCGGAGCCTTATGAGATTCAATGGTTGAATCTTGATGATGGAGTACATGTGAATACACGTAGCTTGATTTCTTTTAGCATCTGTCAGTCTTATCAAATGAAGTTTGGTGTGACGTTATCCCCATGAAAGCTTGTCATCTCCTTCTTGGGAGGCCATGGCTATTCGATCGGAGAGTTATCTACGATGGGTTTGCTAACACATACTCATTCGTGGTGAATGCTAAGAAATTTACCCTTTATCCTGTTAGAATAGAGTTGTTTTCAAGAATGTTCGTTTTTCGCGTGTGTGAAATAATAAAATCGCAGGAATAAATAAAAGGAGTAAGGGAAAGAAGAACACCAAGATTTATACTGGTTCACCACCTCGTGGCTAGTCCAGTCCTCCGAGAGACTCTCTCGAAAGTCCTACTAATCTTCAAGCTTCAACGGGTGCTTGAAAAACCGGTACAACTTGAGAACTTGAATCACACAGGCCTCACTTTCTTACAACAACAAGACTTGAGTCACACAAGTCTTAAGAACAACACTCAAAAGAGATTGAGTTTACAACACAAGAATGAAGGCTCACACAATTGAGCAAAGTAGTGTTGAAGAATTAAAGCTCTATGGATGACAAAATCTTTAGCACTCAATAAAATATTTCTAACTCTCAAAATAATATATTTGATGAGGAAGATGGAAGCAAGAATTGAATATTGATCAATGAAGATATTGGAGTGCAAGAGATGTGTTTTTAATGAGGGAGGATGAGTGTTTTTATAGGGGAAAAAGAAATAAATCCGTTGGAAGTAGGGAAGGCTGAAGTTGACAGAAAAAAAACCGTTGGGGATCAATCCAAGGGAGAGGATCGATCACCTGGAGTAATGGATCGAAAATTAATTTCTGTCAAAACTTCGGATGATCGATCCAAGGAAAAGGATCGATCCAAAGGGACCAAAAATCCGGAAAAGAATTTTTGAAAGCCTTCGGCGGATCGATCCAAAGAGGTGGATCGATCCTAGTCCCTGAGCGCAAAACAAGATGATCGATCCTAACAGATGGATCGATCCAATGACGAACAGCCCTCAAACATGAGGACCCAAGACATGTGTGCGAGTTGAGTGATTATTTTGGAGCTTAATGACTTGTTTTGGACAAGAATTTGAATATGATAAGGCTCCCATAAACAAACAATTTGTTTGTGCAAAAATTATTGTCATCCTTACAAGAATTCCTAGACTCAATAAAAATAAAAAGTCTTCAGAGTCTTAACTTCACTTCAAAAATCTGCGTAGGGGTGAGCGTTGAATTTTATCCCGTAACTTTCTTGATACGCCTCTTTTCTTTTCTCGGTACGAAAAATAAATTTTCGATTATCGTTTGAATTTCATCATCCTGTTTGTCATTTATAAAAACAAAAAATATTCCAGAAAAATAATAAAGGGGTTTGAACTCATGTCCAACAATTTCCCCCTTTTTGATAATGACAAACATAGTTGAGAAAAAGCAACGTATAATTCAAGAAATACTTTCCTTAATAGATTCCCCCTGCAAGGTTAGAAAAATGCAGTAAAAATAATCGGAGTAATAAGCGGAAAGAAAAAGAAAATAATTTTGAAAAACCAAGTTTTCTCAACTATCCTTCCTTCCCCTTTTTGGCATTATCAACCGATAACCTTCCCCCTTAATTGATGCCGGGATTTTGAAGGATAGTAAAAAAAATGGCAAGAGTTTTCTTTTAAAAAAAAATGCCACAAAGGGAGAATATGTTCTAAACAAGAGCAATATTGCCAACCCAACAAGGATATCAAAACACAATCATAATTAATAATAACTAGCATCATTCAAGGAACATCATCATCCACCAAAAGAGTCATAATAACAATAACATCTAACAATGTGTCATAAAAGTCATCACATAAAGAGAGAGAGAAGTCAAAGTGAGCTCGACGGCCGGGATCCACCACTGTAACTGTGACGCAGTCCGAAATATGGTCGTCGCTCTATCTCCGTCATCCGCTGCTCAAGCCGTGAGAGACGATGGCCTTGCATGGTTACTTCCATGCGAGTATGCGCCACATCTGTGCGAGTGCAAGTCACGGCGTCTAAAATCCGTTGAAGGATGGAACGATCAGCGCGGCGCGATGAAGTAGAGCGTGACACCCGAGTAGGAGAGGAACGCCGAGTCGATTCCACTTGAGCGACTTCTTGGACATGCGTCGGTTCGCCCTCCGGGTCATGTTCTTCTTCACCCTCTTCTTCTCCTTCTTCTCCTTCTTCTTCTTCTCCTCCTTCTTCTCCTCCTTCTTCTTGCACGGCCCTTGGTACATTAGAGCGGTTGAAGGCTGCGACATCGATGTACCACGTGTGGTTCATTTGGACGTGGATGTCTTTTAAAGGCACTCCAAAAGCTCTCAAAATGTTCATGATCGGGAACACATACCCAAGAGACCCTTTTGTCTTCATGAGAATAAGGTTATTGCAAAAGAATTTTGTCCAATTGATTTTGATATCGTTCAAAAACACGAAGAGAAGACGAGTGTCCGAAATAAAGATTTTGGAATGGCTCGACTTACGAGGAGCTAATACTTTCGAAATGAAGTAATGAAGAATTCGAAAATGAGGCTTAAGGCCTCCAACGGTTAGGCGTTCACGCCCAAGGACTTCTTCAAGGCACACATCGGTAATGGTGTCATAAGAGGAAAAGTTTTTGAATTCCTTAGATGCAAACTTGTGAAAATCACAACCCTCAAAAGAAAATTTAAAAAGTTCACCGATATCCTTGAGAGTCATCTCAATATCGGTGCCATTAACGGAGGTTTTGAGGACCCGTCCGTTGAAAGTGAGATTTGTATAGAACAACCGAATTAGATTCGGACAGAACACAGGAAAATTCTCACGAACAAAAGAAGTAACACCAAGTCTATCAATGAAAATGGTAGCATCTTGGAAAGGTAGATGACAAAATACGGTATGAAGAACGCATTTGGGTGTCAAAATAGGACGATTCAAGAAATCATTATAGAAGAGGCGTTTAGAATCACCTCTCGGAAAGACAAATGAAGAGACAAATCGTTCCTCTTGGGTAGATGGTTCACCTTCATGAGATTTTGTGCGCAAACGTTTATTTCCTCGACGATCCGACATGGTGGCTAGGGTTTGAGCATGAGAAGAACGAGAAACCCTAAGAGAGAAAGGAAAAAGCACTTAATCTCAAGTAAACAATCAAATAAGCAACAATAATTATCAATTAGCAACAATTAACAAGTAATTTGGATGAAATTGAAGATACGAGGCGACGAACAAACCTGGGAATCGAGGAACCTTGGTCGCCGAAAGAGAGACACAGGAGCAGAAACCAGAGACGATGGAAAAATGGTAAAAACGAAGAAGGGAGAGTATATATACCGTAAGTCAGGGTGATCAATCCATCCAAGGAGATCGATCCTCCGTAAAAGAGTACCTGCGCCTTTTAAGTCCAGGTGATCGATCCCTATGCTTGGATCGATTCGCCGAAACAGATCCTGGAACCAAATAAAACCATGGATCGATCCATAAGCCTGGATCGGTCCTCCTGACGTTGGGCTGAATACAGATTTGATTATTTCGCCGAGGTGATCGGTCCATTTGGTGGATCGATCTGCCGAAGAAAACTTGTGAAAGAGAAAGGCCCAATGGATCGATCCTATATCCGGGATCGATCCGCCGAAGTTTAATTTGAAAAAGCTTCGGTTTGGGTGATCGATTCAATTGGGGAGATCGATCTCCTCTGTTCCAGTTTCGAAAACTGCCCTAAAACACTGAAAATATACCCTGCAAAAAAGAATTATTGCGCCTCCGACGCTCAAATTAGTACCATCAATAAAAAGAATAAATTAGTTCATAGAGATATCCAAAATGCCAAGTTCATTCCGAATGTGAAAGAAACTCTCCCTACTAAGGGGTTTCGTGAAAATGTCCGCCAATTGATGTTTCGTTTCAACAAACTCAATTGTGACATCTCCCTTTTGGACATGATCTCGTATGAAGTGATGCCTAATTTCTATGTGTTTAGTCCGCGAGTGAAGAACGGGGTTCTTCGTTAGACTAATAGCACTCATATTGTCACACCTAATTGGGATGTGATCAAGTATAAGGCCGAAATCCACTAGTTGCTGTTTTAGCCAAAGAATTTGGGCACAACAACTTCCCGCAGCGACATATTCCGCTTCGGTGGTGGAGAGTGCAACACTAACCTGCTTCTTACTAAACCACGAGATTAACGAATGACCGAATAAGTGGCAAGTACCGCTGGTACTTTTCCTATC
>OOIL02002873.1:285158-298524 GCA_900332095.2 Cuscuta campestris | reverse complement strand
GGATTATTCATCCTATATGGTTGAGTGTAATGAGTTCTAGGTTTGCTAGGATGTGCTCTTCTAGTTTGATTATTTATCCTAGCATTTTTATTCCCCCTAGCTTTAACAAATGTTGTTTTTCTAGGTTGGTTTTTCTTATATCCAAGTCCTTCACCATTACTAACTTTTTGCTTAAGTATTTTATCTAAGGTGTTTGAAGCATTATTAAACTTTCCCAATTTGCTCTCTAAACTAGCAACCTTAGCTTTTAGTGATGTACAACTAGAGCATGTAGAAGAAGAAGTAGTTGAAGGTTCTTGTGGCCTTTTTCCAAAAGAGATAATTTCTTGTTTAAGTTTATCATATATATTTTTGAGTTCTTTGATATCATTCTCAAAAATCAGGATTTTTCGCTTTATTCATTGTTTTCTTTGGAAGCCTTTTTGAACATTCCTACCAAATCTTCTATAATGCAAACAACATCATTAAGAGTTAAAGGATCATTGGGAGAAGGTTCTTGATCACTTACCTCTTTTGATGTATCACCATCTTCAATGGCCATGAGACATAAGTTGGCCACTTCCTCCGTTTCTGAGTCTTCACTCCCGGAGCCGTTGTTCTCCCAAGAGATGTAGGCACGTTGCTTCTTCGGTGCCCTCTTGTCCTTCTCGTTCTTGAGCTTCGGACACATTGGTTTGATGTGTCCAATTTCACCACACCCATAGCATTTGGGTGGAGTGTTCTTCTTGGCTCCCTTCTTGAGCATCATCTTCTTGAATTTTCGGACAAAGAGTCCGAGGTCGGTGTTGTCGCTGTCATCATCTTCATCATCAGCGTTGTTGTGGGTTGATGTTGTTGCGGGAGAGCAATAGACCTCTTGTTCCTCTCTTCAACCACCTTTGAGAGTTGGGTGGTTTCGTAGGTAATAGACCTCTTGTTCCTCTCTTGTACCTCGAAGAGCATCATAGGTCGTTGTTTGGAAGTCACGTCCTTCTTCGATTGCGTCCACCTTTGAACGCCATTTGGGGGATAGGCTTCGCACCACCTTTCTCACGAGCTCTCGGTCGGTGTATGTTTTCCCGAGAAGATTGAGAGGATTGATGATGTTAGAGAATCTCTCAAACATTTCTTCAATCTTCTCATTTTCCTTCATTGAAAAGAGTTCATACTCGTGAGTGAGATGGTCGATTTTGGCCTCCCGAACCTGCGCGGTTCCTTCATAGGTGACCTCCAATTTTTCCCACATTTGTTTTGCGGTTTCACACCACGAGATTTTGCGGTAGTCATCCGCGTTGACACCGCAATAAATCATGTTTATTTCCTTTGCGTTGAGCTCCATCTTTTTGCAATCTTCGTCGGTGAACTCCTCTTCGGTTTTGGGAACGTTGACTTCACCGACTTTCTTCAACGGGACTCCGCAGCCGTTCTTCACAATCAACCACAGCTTGTAGTCGTTGGATTGGATAAAGATTCTCATCCTCTCCTTCCAATACGAGTAGTTTGTTCCATCGAACAAAGGTGGCCTCGTGGTTGATTGTCCCTCGGTCACTCCTGCGTTGAACATCCTTGATGCCATTTGATCTTTTAGTTCATGAAAAATAACGTATTCGAAGAACTTCCTGCTCCGATACCAATTGTTAGACAAGTGTGCAACTCTAGAGGGGGGGTGAATAGAGTTGTTTTCAAGAATGTTCGTTTTTCGCGTGTGTGAAATAATAAAATCGCAGGAATAAATAAAAGGAGTAAGGGAAAGAAGAACACCGAGATTTATACTGGTTCACCACCTCGTGGCTAGTCCAGTCCTCCGAGAGACTCTCTCGAAAGTCCTACTAATCTTCAAGCTTCAACGGGTGCTTGAAAAACCGGTACAACTTGAGAACTTGAATCACACAAGCCTCACTTTCTTACAACAACAAGACTTGANTTAAGAACAACACTCAAAAGAGATTGAGTTTACAACACAAGAATGAAGGCTCACACAATTGAGCAAAGTAGTGTTGAAGAATTAAAGCTCTATGGATGACAAAATCTTTAGCACTCAATAAAATATTTCTAACTCTCAAAATAATATATTTGATGAGGAAGATGGAAGCAAGAATTGAATATTGATCAATGAAGATATTGGAGTGCAAGAGATGTGTTTTTAATGAGGGAAGATGAGTGTTTTTATAGGGGAAAAAGAAATAAATCCGTTGGAAGTAGGGAAGGCTGAAGTTGACAGAAAAAAAACCGTTGGGGATCAATCCAAGGGAGAGGATCGATCACCTGGAGTAATGGATCGAAAATTAATTTCTGTCAAAACTTCGGATGATCGATCCAAGGAAAAGGATCGATCCAAAGGGACCAAAAATCCGGAAAAGAATTTTTGAAAGCCTTCGGCGGATCGATCCAAAGAGGTGGATCGATCCTAGTCCCTGAGCGCAAAACAAGATGATCGATCCTAACAGATGGATCGATCCAATGACGAACAGCCCTCAAACATGAGGACCCAAGACATGTGTGCGAGTTGAGTGATTATTTTGGAGCTTAATGACTTGTTTTGGACAAGAATTTGAATATGATAAGGCTCCCATAAACAAACAAATCAAATGGGTTGAAAGGAGTTAATTCAAATTCAAAATTTGAATTAAATATTTGAATTTTGGTGTAGAAATTGAGTCCCAAAAAAATATTGTGTGTCAAACGATGTAAAAGAAAAATTCTTTAAAGTACATTTTTCTTACCACAAAAAATTTGTGTATCCTTAAATAATATTTAAAAAAAATTTTGACACACTATTTTGAAACTGACTCAAAAGAATATTTTTAGACAGAGAAAAAATAATTTTTCAACTGACTCAAGAAATAATAATTTTTATCCCTCGGAATTAATTTGTTTGTGCAAAAATTATTGTCATCCTTACAAGAATTCCTAGACTCAATAAAAATAAAAAGTCTTCGGAGTCTTAACTTCACTTCAAAAATCTGCGTAGGGGTGAGCGTTGAATTTTATCCCGTAACTTTCTTGATACGCCTCTTTTCTTTTCTCGGTACGAAAAATAAATTTTCGATTATCGTTTGAATTTCATCATCCTGTTTGTCATTTATCAAAACAAAAAATATTCCAGAAAAATAATAAAGGGGTTTGAACTCATGTCCAACATATCCGTCAACACCAAAATCCCTACTGCCCCTAAAGCAATCCTATTTCGTACTGATATATCTAAGCTCTGGGTTTGTCGGTATTAAGCTCGGATTTAAGGAACCAGCTCCTTGTTTTGCAGGAAGGGTGGATAATCGATTCTCCAAGTAGGATAATCAATTGTCAAGTGATTCAGTTTCTAAGGAGGAACTTCGGAAGTTTCAGAAGAGGTAACTAATCGATATACAAGAAGTGACAATCGACAATTGAAGGCTGCAGATTTTATGGGAAAGAGTGATAGTCGATTGTCTTAAAAGGGATAATCGATTATTACTACTTGTGGGTGTTTCAAATGGAAGTGATAATCGGTTGTGGGGAATGATAATCGATTATTTGGCAGTGAATCTGGTCAGGAAGAAGAGTGTTTTTGTGAGGGGGATGGCTGGAAATATATGGAGATGATAATAATTGGAAGAGGAAACGTAAGTCAGTTAGGATTGAGATTTGGGAATCCAAAGGACTCCGTATTTTTATACTCCCTCCGTCCCACTATATTTGTCCACTTTCATTTTTGCACACCATCCAATATACTTCTTTAATTCATTTTATCTTGTAATTTGTATATTAAAAAATTATAGAAATTATATATTAATAATCTATATGTTAAGACAAATCAAACAAGATCACGCATGACTATATTTAGGCTTACACATTGAGAGAATTTAATGAGTCAAAATGCTTAGATGAACAATTCCAAAAGTCAAAAGTGGACGAATATAGTGGGACGGAGGGAGTATAACTTAGGGGACTTTTCTTCTTCAATTCCCACAAGAGAGGGAGAGACGCCGGAGCTTGCCTGAGAGAAATTCACCTATAGACTTAGCCGGAAACGAGAAGAACATCGCCGGAGTCCTTCGCAGGAAATTTTACTCTGATTCAAGGTGAGTGATTTATCTCGCTAAAATTAATTCATAGATTAGTATTCGTTAATATATTTTCAAATCAATTGAAGTTGGATTTGTAAAATCGACTGTGGAATGCATTGTATTGAATTGAAAATTTAGAAATTTGGGTTGCAATTATACCCTACTATGTGTTCTTCGTTGCCATGTTCTGTTCTCAGTTTCGTTCTTTTCCCTGCTCGGCGTACTGTTCCTCTTCTCTCTCTCTGCTCAGTTTCTCTTCTCTTTCTATCTATTCTCTGGTTTTGGGATCACTTTGAATACGTCTTCACCGGCTTTGTCACCGCCAGATGTCACAGTTGGAGTACGCTGCTGTGACCGCCGCCGGTGCCTCACTGCTATAAAGCCGCTGCGGGATCTGCTGCTACTATTTTCACCCATGGAACGGAGGACGACTTGTAAATTATTTTGAGGAAGTAGCGTACAACTGTAGCGCCTAGTTGGGAATTGAGATTTTAGTTTTAAAACTTGCAATACGGCCTGAAAGCTTAAGTACTCCCCCGTCTTCCCATATATCTTCTCAATAGCCCTTTTTCTTTGTCCACACAATAGATCTTCTCATTTCATTTTTTAACAATTAAAATACCAAAACTACCCCACTTACTTTATTTATTACACATAACCCACCCCATTTAATACACTCCACCCATATTTCATTAAGGGTATTATGGTAAACTTTCACCTTTTTTCAACTCTCCTTAAATACCACCAAAAGTCAAAATGAGAACATGTTAGGGAGACGGAGGGAGTAATAAACATAAAGTAAAATCTTTGACTCCAAATTTCTAAACTAATGATTTAATGATATATTATATATCTGGAGCTAAAATTGAGAAGTAGGCCACCTTATAGTACAAGGTGAATTTCTGTTTAATCAGGTATTGTAAATCACAAATAGGATTGAGATTGGAAATTAAAGTCATGCACGAGACATCGTACACCTGATGGTCTCGACGGTTAAAAACGTGGGCATGGTGGTCATTGACCCCTGGCGAGAGCCAGCGGGGGCCTCAACCCCCTCCATTGCGAGAGCTTTGGAGTTATGAGTGTGGGTTTGGACGAGAGCCTGAATTCCATTACTCCCGTAAGTATGAATTGGTTTATATTAGCAGGCAGATGGAGTAAAGGCTTCCGCAACGTTTCAGTTCTTTACTCCGATTAAACTATAAATTGTTTCCAATAAATATGAATGTCTGTTTTATTTCCCAAATGTTTTTAAAATATTGTGCATGTGAATACCAAATTAGTGACAACCCGGCTCGCTAACTCGATTGGTCCGGGTTGTGCGGGTTGGGGTGTTACAAATAGTTTAATACGAAAGGAGGTACACAATTTTTGAAGTACTTAAGAAAATCGAAACACTCCATAAACATAAATTTTACTATAGATTTTTAAATGAAACGGATAAAGAATTAAAAAGTTAAAGTTATATTTATTAGAAAATAAAGATAATTAATCTCACTCATATATTTTTTCTAAAAATGAGTAAATGAGTAGAGTTTTGTAACATATAATGGCAAGTCATTGCCTTTGTCTATGTTTGTACTTTTAAATGATTTTTAATTATCAAAAATTATTTTACACATTTATTTTACTATTAAAATATGTCTACTTCTTTAAAAAAATATTTTTTTCAAAAAATAAAAATATTAAAAATATTAAAAAAATAAAAAATGAGGGAGTAATGCCTTGCACATGGAAGGAAAAGTGGGGTAGAATGACTATGAAATGTCATGATTTGTGTGGCATTTGCTAACATGGCTAGGCAAGGCAAGACATTACCTTGCCATTGTGAATGCTCTAAATACCCCAAGTAATTTCTATCCTATTGTCACGCTTCTAACATTAAGTAAACAGTACTCCAGAATATATAACATTAAAGTTTACATATATTACAAAAATTATAAATTTGGTTCCTTTTTGAAAAAATTGGTGCCTTTTAAATACACCTTTGCATCCTATATTGAAATTTAAATAATTAAAAACATTATAAACTTAAAAAATAATCTAATTATTTTAACATATTTACAAATCACAATCTTACAAAATAAAATAGCAAATTCAATTCGCTATTCACAATAACAAATTCATAAGAATAAATTATAATATTCACAATTCACAAATATAAAAAGAAATATTTAGTTTAGATTAAATTATGTCAAAAAAAAACATAGAAAATTAAAGCAACGAATTATGTCAAAAAAAACAGCAAAGGGGCAAAAATAAAGATTGGGTTTGAGTTTAGGAAAAAATAGCCTACACTAGGGGATAACAAATTCATAAGAATAAATTATAATATTCACAATTCACAAATATAAAAAGAAATATTTAGTTTAGATTAAATTATGTCAAAAAAAAACATAGAAAATTAAAGCAACGAATTATGTCAAAAAAAACAGCAAAGGGGCAAAAATAAAGATTGGGTTTGAGTTTAGGAAAAAATAGCCTACACTAGGGGGATCGAACCTGGATCATCCATGCAAGTCAAACGCGGAGCTTTCCACTCCTTCAACATGTCCACGTTTCATTTAGCATTTTGTAAATGATATAATAATTATACAAATACAACTAAAAATTAATATATATAGGTAAAAAAATTTAAAATCTTCGTGGGGTCGCTTGACCCCATATGACTCAACGTGGGTCCGCCCCTGGTAACAGTAGGGGGTACCGTTCAAACGGTATAGGGTACTGTTACAATAGTGTTTAGGCTGTTTCTCTACCTTAACGGTCGGTACCTGTGTGTGTGGTCACGGTAGGAGTTACCGCCATAGTGCAGAAGAAGTTAATCTTCATTTTTACAGTCGGTGCCTACATGTGGGTTACGGTAGGAGGTACCTTCTCATATTGACTCACGTTACTCTTTACGGTAGGGGGGTCCCGACCTGACAGTAGGGGGTACCTTCACTACAAGAAAGATGGCTTTTCAGCGCACTTAAAAATGTTGTTTGCCACACTTATAAATGTGGAAAAGTTGACTTGCCACACATGACCTAAGTACGGCTACGTAAATGTGGGGAATATTTTGCCGCACTTTTAAATAAGTGCAGCTAATAAATATATTTATGACACTTAGCATGTGTGGCTAATGTTTTGATTTGCCACACTTATATGTGTTCTTATGTAACCAACACTTGTTAGTGTTGCAAATGTTGTACTAATTGTTTTATAATATTAATATAAAATTCATTATTTATAACAAGATAACAATTATATTTTAATTATTGATCTTTAAATTAAAGAATTTTAATAAAGTACTAATTACAATTCCAACTATTTTTTTAAAAAAGCACACGAGCATTTTATTAAAATAAAACCACCAATAAGTAAGCCAATTCATCAGTATACAAAATAAAACTTGCAAAAATAAACTACAACCATCAAAACTAAATGTCAAACAAACTACATCAGAAAAGGCTAACTCTGCGTTTAGATTAAATAAAGACTCTTGTCTGAAGTATAATCATATTGGATACCTGCAACAATCTCCCTTGTGTCATGAATCTTTAGACTCTTTTTCCTCCATATATTATAGCAGCATGCAACTATCACAGTTGGCATCCTCAGAATATCAGTCTATCATTCTTCCTATTTCTGAGCTTATCTTCTAATTAATCTAGCAATTTAGCTGCGAGTTTGATTTTTTAACCCAATCAGATACGTACTAAACTGACCATTGCAGATGCAAAAGTAAATAATTAAAATAATGAAAATAAAGGTACAATCTAGGTACAACTAATACAGTATTTAAATATTGGAAAGGAAAAAAAGGGTGAGGAAAAACATAAGTAGTATAGGGTACTGTATCAAGATTTAGGCAGCAACCTCGATATGAAGTAAAATAGTTTTTTAGCAACCAAAATTGATCACTAGGTAATGTTTGATCTAGCTCCCCGTGATGCAAGACAAAACTACAAAAACAGAGATAATGTGACTACTCAAAGAAGCTTTATTCCAATTTTGAAAATAAAAACCTTAATTATCCATAAAAAAACTTTTGAAAGATGTACCTAGTATTTTTACAAGAGTCATTTGAGAGCATATTCTCTTTGTCTAGCACAATATATACACCATACCCTGTAAAGTTTTAAACAAATATTGTACATGTTATAATGTAATATGCAAGCACATTTATTTTAAAAAGATGAAATCATATGAAGTAAATATCTAGTCAGTAAACCATTTCCACATATATAAAATCCAATTTGCTTAGGGATCCTAACAAAACATAGAAAATCACTACCTATTAATCAAAATGCCTAGAGTGTAGTGAGTTGAAGTGCTGAAAATGATTATACCATATCTTGATACTTTGATAGTGTATAATATGAAAAGGCCAAGAGATACTACAAGTGAAATGAATCTGACAGCTTTGGTATGTTCTCTATAAACATCATTGTATATTAGTGACGTAGGAACCCAAAATAATTCTATCACTAACAATATGGAAAATCGAGACTCTCTTTGAAGGACATTGTCTCAAAAAAGTGACTATGTCATGCATGGGTCTATTTGTCTGCCCACTTATTGTATTGTGCCAATGAGTCAATTTTATCAAAAAAAAATGATGCATATTCATCAATTGCGAGGTCATTTTTAGAATTAAGAACAAGAGTTATGTTAACCAATAGCAAAACATAGAGCATAAAAAACAAAACTTTTAGCTGAAAAAATAATGCGGATGAAATCTGAAAGTCTTACTTGAATCCATATCCAGACATTACTTTAGCAGGTTAACTTCTGAACATAAACATTAAATACAAATACTCAAGATTGTGAAATCTTGCAAAATAGAAACAAAATCAAAATAAAAATCAAGCTAGAACTACATATAACAAACAATCACAGAACGCATTAGATTCAAAACCAACACAAAGTCAATCATTTAATAGGATTGAATATAAATTCAAATATGTTCAAGCCCTAAAACATACACAATAAAACTAGACTGGATATTGAAAATGGCAAATAGGGGTAGTTGTGAATAAATTTTCTGTTTCTAGTTCTAATAGAAATGGGATTCCAAAGAAGAAAGGCAGACCAACGGGCAAGAAGAAAAAATCAGAAACAAAATCATATCAAAATTAGACAAAAACCTAGCCAGAACTATATATAAAAAACATATCACAATATGCATTACATTCAAAACCAACACAAAATCAATCATTTAACAGGATTGAATATAAATCCAGAACCGTTCAAGCCCTAAAATATACACAATATAACTATAATTGGACATTAAATATGAAACCAATGCATACATGAAGAGGAAATTGAAGAAATACGTTAGAACTATACCATTGAAAATACTATTTGATGTTGGATTTAGTTTTGTTACTGCCGCTTGCTGTCGCCAAGTTCTAACCGGTGGTAGGCTCTCTAAATTGTGGCCCTTTACATTCTTCTTCCATCACTGCATCTGGTTTCTTCTTCGCGAGATCCATGGTCGGGATCTCTGGTTTCGAACCTTATCTTTGACGTCATCTCTTTCCCTTCGTTGCCCTCGATCTTGCTCGCGTCTCAAGAATCAAGATGAAGAACCGATTTGGGATTTATGGGTGAATCTAATGCTTGAGTCTGATGCGGTTGTGGTATTTGCGTAAACCTAATTTACGGAGAAGGAATAATTATATGGGTTGGAACTTTTTTTGTGTGTATTACTCCGTATTTGAAAAGAAAGAATAATAAAAAGGGTTAATTTCTTATTGTGTATTAGAAACACCAAACTGGGTAAACATAGATATATGAAGAAGAGCGACAAGTTTCAAGACGGGAGACTTAGTGTGGATTCATCTCCGAAAAGAGCATTTCCCCATAAAACGAAAGTCTAAGCTGCTGCCGAGAGCCGATGGTCCATTCGAAGTCCTGGAAAAGATCAACGAGAATGCTTACAAGATTAACCTCCCTGGAGACTATGGAGTTTCCGCCACATTCAATGTGAAAGATCTCAGTCCATACTTTGAACATGAAGAAATTTCGAGTTTGAGGTCAAACTCTCTTGAAGAAGGGGAGGATGATATATCATCAGGCACCACTACAGAACCCGAAGTCATTAAACAAATCAACGGAATAATGTCTAAAAGTTATGATCCTTTCTGGAATGAATTCATCACTACCAAGCCATACAACCCAACCCTTTTAACCATGGACCCATCCTTACCTTAAATGGCCGAATGACGTGCACCAAAACCAAACCAAAATCCAAAAATAAACCCATAAAACCTTAGCCTTATTTTTCTCTCCTTTGACCGAAAACCAACCAACCATATGACCCTACTTAGTTCACCCCATCAATATTACACCTTTCTCCCTAAAATCATAAGTCTTTCTCTCTTTCTTTTCCCCTAGCCTGGCCGAAACACACCAAGCCAAAACAACCCCTTTCCTTCACCCAACATCCAACAACTTGTGGCCCTTCCTTGTCCTCTATAAGTGCCGAATTCCAAGGCACAAAATAACAAGGGAATTTCCTACACTTTTGACCTTATAACCACCACATCTTCCCCAACCAAACCAAGCCAAAAACACCTACATCACTCACTCTCCTTTGTCCCTTGAGTGGGCCGAATGAATCACCCCCCAACCACCAATCTCCCACATCACATTACACCATATTATCCAGCCCTCTTTGCCCCCTATACCAGCCGAAAATATCACCCACAAAATCCCCCACATATCTCATTAATATCACCCTTTATTCCCATAGCATATTACACCCATATATGGCTGAAACCCATCCCTCCATAACCCATCACAACCCTTTGAAATTCATTCCACAAAAGGACAAGGCAAATGAATGTGTTTGTGATTTGAATTAGGAAAGAACTTAGCATTTTCTTTCCCCTTTTTGCTTGTTTAAATTTCGGCCTAGGGCCTCATTTGTAAGCAGCTTGTAATCCTTATTTTCATTAGTAATACACTGTATGTGTTTGCTATTTTAAATCCAAATTTCTATATCTTAAGGTTGGTTCCCTTAAGTGTGAGTGTTAGGTTCTAGATATTTAATTAAGTGCGTAATATCTTAATTGAATTCTAGACTCAAGACCCCAAGTAAGGATAAGAGTGTGTTATATCTCTTAAAACCAACTTGGTTTTATCCCTTCCCCCTTGTTCTTTCCCCCAGTTTCGGCCCTCCCCTAAACAACCAAACAACCACCTCTTTTCCCATAACTCTACATCCATAAACCATCCCAAATTAAACTCCTCTTCCTCCTCCTATATTTCGGCCACTCCCCCCTTTCCCCTTTTTCACATAGGCTTGGATATATCATTGGCTAACAAAGAATGATACATTGCTAATATTTATCGTTCTAAATTTGAAATTTCATAACAAAAAACGAATATTCGTTATAATCATAATAGACATACAAATAGTTAATATTCCAAAAATCCATTAAAATAGCGTGCCGGATACATTACATATATATACAAACGATTTCAACATTTTCCAACATTCTTAGTTGTTGAATGTTGGGAAAAATATTAAAGATTTTGATGATGATGTATTTAGAATGTAATAGGGACTTTAGGTTTCCCCCAATATTCAATGTAATTTTTCTTTTTAGAAATATTGTTAAAACCGAGTTCTTGAGATCTCCAATAAAGCTGTGATATTTCTTTAAGCGTTTTGATGCCTGAAGACTTAATCAAATTCAGTAATATGGAAATTGGATATCTTGATCGGAAATGTCAGAGACAAGTAAGGATTTCTCAAGCAAATGAAAATCCTCTGATCCGGAAGACTACATAAGAACCGGATGTCTCGCTACAACCCGCTGAAGGCTAAGTCATCCAAATCGGAAGACTAGCGCGGATCCCTTTCTCACCCGGAAGTCTGAGAATGACTCCTCCGGATTTTTCAGCTAAGAATCGGAAGACTCATTGAAGACCGGAATTCTCAGAAAGCGGACAAGTGAGAAAAGACTTAGAAAAATTATCTAAGTCTTGAATGAAGAAATTCTACCCGTTGGTAAGGAAAAATCAATCTCTTGATTTTCAACAGCTAGATTGAAGATAATTATGCTGATTCAAAAACAAATTACTCGAAGACAAAGTTTGGACCTCTAAAATTAAAGAGCCTGCCCAGAATTCCTAAACAAGCACTAGAAGACAAACAGAGTAAAGTGCTACAGTCTTGAATTCTTGAACAACAGCTAGAAGACGGATTCTGTGGAAAAAGGAATCTCTCCTCAAACAATTGGGTATGTCCAAACACCCATTCCAATGAGGAATATTCAAATCACAATCTTCATTCAAAATTGAAGCCAGCAAATGCAACGGATAGTCTATTATGATTCAACGGATAGATTATCCAATCCAGCTATAAATAGCATCCTTGGAAAGACTGGAGAAGAGATGATGAGATACATTGATACAACAAAACAAAAAAGCAATCTCTAAGCTATCTCATTCACAGTTAGCCCAAAAAGCTTGATAAAGAGAGATCTCTAAACTCCTTATCCAGAAGCAAACTCCTCCTCCTTCCAAAGAGCTATAGTGTAAACACTTGAAGGTTTCCTTGCCTCAAGTACCACATCACGTTGAAGGATACAACTTTTGATCAAACTTCTTGATTAAAAGGGGGTAGGTCAACTTTCTTACAAGTTGATCTTGCAAGTCCTATTGTTCGGACGTTGCAGTTGTTGAAGAAGCTTGACCTTCGAAGGAACAACAAAGCCAGCACGAGTATAGTAGCAACTTTGGCCTTGCGAAGATATACCGTGCAGAAATTCACACAAGTGTAATTGTTGGTTCATTATTCAACAACCAACTACATAGTGGATTTTGAGAACGTAGAAGGATTACCCCACCTTCGAACCTCGTTAAAGTTTGCGTGTCTCTCTCTTTTATCTTTACTCTTATTTGCAATTATATTAACTGTGAAAACTAACCCATCCATATTGATTACTGCTCACTCTACCCACCAAATTCCGCACATAATTTAAAGTTCACAAGAACTCTAGATTAACACTTATTTTCACGTTTTCAAAAGAAACGAAAAAGATTTCAAATTTGTAACAAAGTCTATTCACCCCCCCTCTAGACTTTGTATCTCACCACTTTGGGACCACCAATTGGTATCAGAGCAAACTTCTCACTATCTACGTTTAGATTAACGAGAAGCGATCAAAATGGTGAACAATATGGATCACGGTTTGCCCAAGTTTTCTCTTCTAGGTTATGATGATTGGAAGATCATGATGGAAGCATATCTCTACGCTCTACATGATTGCATGTGGATGGTGCTTGAGGATGGACCCTTGAAAATCCAAATGGAGAATCCTGAGAGGAATCCAGCAACTCCA
>OOIL02002873.1:254377-280735 GCA_900332095.2 Cuscuta campestris | reverse complement strand
CATAGCTCTTCCACTCCTACCCTTCCGGATGAGATACCGGAAATCTGGACAAAGAAGGTCCAAGGGCTGATTGAATCAGCCCTAGCATCTCAACATGCCTCCTTTAGGCAAGAGATAGAGCAAATGGAAGCCAAGTACACTCAACTGCTAGAGAAATCAGAAGAGAAACACAGCGCAGATCTAAAGGAGATAGGTAAATCAGTAGACAAGACTCTAGAGATCATCTCTCTATTGAGTAACACTGTGAGCAACACTATGGAAATATATGCCTCTGATAGTCAACTTCAATTCAAAGAATTCAACAAAGTCAAAGAGCAAATAGCGAGTGTCACAGTTAGTCTACAAAAACAGATGTCCCTTCTCTAAATGGACATCAGATCAGCCCTAGCAGTAGCTTCAGCAAATCAGGTAGTCATCAAAGACTATTTGAAGGTGATCATTGACAATCAAAAGGAAGCATACAAGCTGTTCAGACTTATTGGTGCACATTCTGGGAACCGCAAGATGGAAGTGATTCTCCAACAACACAGTCCATCTCCAATACCACAGCTCCCTATTGTAGTCAAAGAAGGAGAAGCATCTTATATCCCTTCTCATCTGAACATGACTAATTTGATCCTTGAAGCACAGCAAAGAAATCCGGAAAACTCAGCACAGCACCTATCCAGCTCAGGACTTGATGGAACAGAATTTATAGGTGCAGTTGTTGACCACTTCTCAGATGCTGCTCAATCAGAGGAAAGGCGTGAAAATTTAAGGCGCATCAAAGAACTGTGTGGGAACATGCAGGGCATCAGTGAGGTTGCCGGATCTTCAAAACGCAAAACGAACTGAAGGTTCTTTTCATCAAACCAGGGGGAAAGTATGTGAAAACACTAATTTGTTTTGATGAAAACACCTTCTTGTTTAAACATTGCTTGATTGGTTTAAACATTGCAACATTGCTTCAAAAATTGTCTTAATTGCGCTTATTATGCTTAATTATGCTTATCTCAAGTATGATTTTGTCTAAATTTTTTCTGAAGCGCATACATTCAGGGGGAATGTAATTCAGGGGGAACTTAACTAGTTTTTGGCTAACAACTGTTTTTGGCTATGAATTATTGATGAGCTCTAAGCAATGGAAGACGGATATCTCAGTTTTGGTACTAAAATTGAAAATCTCCGATTCATGTACTCTACAAAATCTGCCTTCTTAAACTAAGCTTTAATCCCTAATTCATTTCCAACTAGCTCTAAAAGTACTGGTCCTTAGGATTGTTATAATGTAAAGGACTTTGGAATAATAGTACCACTTTTCTTTTAAAATTAAAATTCATAATTGTTTTGGTACTACCTCGTCCTATTTTAGAAATTAGAACTATAGGGAATGAAAAATGATAGTTTTATTTTGGGCCTTGAGAACCCAATAGGAATAATTTCCCTTTAGTACATAGCTTTCTTTTCTTTTTGGGCCACTCTTTTGGGCTTAGCCAAACTAAAACAGTTACGTTTCTCAAACCAAACGAAACTGATTTTCAAATTGAAACAGTTTCAATTCATTGGTAACTGGTAAAAGATTCCTTTTACTTTTCAACTTCTTGGAAGTTGAAACTCCTTTACTCTCACCGTTCCAACTACCCACTCAATGGAACCCGTGAACCTCCTCCTCCCCTATTTAAATCAAGATATTCCAATCCATTTCCATCACAAACAACTCTCTAAATATGAAAGTCTTCAAGTTCACTGTCTGAGAAAAACACCAAGAAAATATCCTAAATGGAGAAATTTTTCTTTCTCACCCTCATAGACGGCAATGGAGAAAAGCCTAGTGAGAAGGAAAGTAATTCAAAGTTATGGTGCAATTCTCGGCAGTAGAGAAAGTTTATTGTGTAATTCTCGTATTTTTCAGGATTATACCATACACTTTCTCTGGAACAACACTCTCTCTATTTTTCTTTTTATTTTTACCTTGATCTCTTTCCCCTCCCCTTTCCTTTCTTTACTTTTTCTAAATTTTTTTTTGAGCAGTCGCCACACTCTTCTTACAAGTTTTTTGTGTGCTGCCTCTGCTCCCTTCTCTCAAGGAGTTCTCAAACTTCTTTTGTTTTTCAAAATATTTTTTTTCTAAAACTCTTTTTCAAAATTTCTTTTAAAATTTTTTTGTTTTGTTTTCGTTTCCTTCATCTTTAAAAACCTTATTTTATTTTATTTCACAATCAATTCTCTTTTCCAAAACCTCTCTTTCTTGTCATTTTTCTTTTGTTTTCTTCTTTCATTTTTTTGTGAGAGATGTGTTGCTTCCTAGATCTTGGTTATCCACTTTGGATAATAAAGATCTATCAAACGCAATGCCAACCGCTCTGCCAAGCAGAATCTGCTGAAGCTGAAAACGGTCAATGGCGGAAGATATCACAAAATCTCAAGACAAGACTTGGTTTAGGTATTATTGTAATTTGAATTGTATCTGTTTAAGAGTTTTTGTTAACAAGCTATATGTTATGAGAAACTAAATGAAAGTTATAAAACTAGTTCTCAGTACAGCGACCGGAACTCTTAAACACTTGTTTGTCATCATCAAAAAGGGGGAAATTGTTGGGAAAAATATTAAAGATTTTGATGATGATGTATTTAGAATGTAATAGGGACTTTAGATTTCCCCCAATATTCAATGTAATTTTTCTTTTTAGAAATATTGTTAAAACCGAGTTCTTGAGATCTCCAATAAAGCTGTGATATTTCTTTAAGCGTTTTGATGCCTGAAGACTTAATCAAATTCAATAATATGGAAATTGGATATCTTGATCGAAAATGTCAGAGACAAGTAAGGATTTCTCAAGCAAATGAAAATCCTCTGATCCGAAAGACTACATAAGAACCGGATGTCTCGCTACAACCCGCTGAAGGCTAAGTCATCCAAATCGGAAGACTAGCGCGGATCCCTTTCTCACCCGGAAGTCTGAGAATGACTCCTCCGGATTTGTCAGCTAAGAATCGGAAGACTCATTGAAGACCGGAATTCTTAGAAAGCGGACAAGTGAGAAAAGACTTAGAAAAATTATCTAAGTCTTGAATGAAGAAATTCTACCCGTTGGTAAGGAAAAATCAATCTCTTGATTTCCAACGGCTAGATTGAAGATAATTATGCTGATTCAAAAACAAATTACTCGAAGACAAAGTCTGGACCTCTAAAATTAAAGAGCCTGCCCAGAATTCCTAAACAAGCACTAGAAGACAAACATAGTAAAGTGCTACAGTCTTGAACTCTTGAACAACAGCTAGAAGACGGATTCTGTGGAAAAAGGAATCTCTCCTCAAACAATTGGGTATGTCCAAACACCCATTCCAATGAGGAATCTTCAAATCACAATCTTCATTCAAAATTGAAGCCAGCAAATGCAACGGATAGTCTATTATGATTCAACGGATAGATTATCCAATCCAGCTATAAATAGCATCCTTGGAAAGACTGGAGAAGAGATGATGAGATACATTGATACAACAAAACAAAAAAGCAATCTCTAAGCTATCTCATTCACAGTTAGCCCAAAAAGCTTGATAAAGAGAGATCTCTAAACTCCTTATCCAGAAGCAAACTCCTCCTCCTTCCAAAGAGCTATAGTGTAAACACTTGAAGGTTTCCTTGCCTCAAGTACCACATCACGTTGAAGGATACAACTTTTGATCAAACTTCTTGATTAAAAGGGGGTAGGTCAACTTTCTTACAAGTTGATCTTGCAAGTCCTATTGTTCGGACGTTGCAGTTGTTGAAGAAGCTTGACCTTCGAAGGAACAACAAAGCCAGCACGAGTACAGTAGCAACTTTGGCCTTGCGAAGATATACCGTGCAGAAATTCACACAAGTGTAATTGTTGGTTCATTATTCAACAACCAACTACATAGTGGATTTTGAGAACGTAGAAGGATTACCCCACCTTCGAACCTCGTTAAAGTTTGCGTGTCTCTCTCTTTTATCTTTACTCTTATTTGCAATTATATTAACTGTGAAAACTAACCCATCCATATTGATTACTGCTCACTCTACCCACCAAATTCCGCACATAATTTAAAGTTCACAAGAACTCTAGATTAACACTTATTTTCACGTTTTCAAAAGAAACGAAAAAGATTTCAAATTTGTAACAAAGTCTATTCACCCCCCCTCTAGACTTTGTATCTCACCACTTTGGGACCACCATTGAATATAAGTGAGCCCTAGAGGCCAACTTATGATTTCATATGTATAATATATCAAGAACAATAGGCCCTAAAGATTGTTTAAGTCGTCTCCTGTGATTTAAACATAGCTTTAGTCCATAGAGTAGGCGCTCTAGTAAAATAGATGAGAACTACGACGTTCTAGTTATGAGGCTGTTACAAAGATAGAGGCTACGTCTAAAATATCCTTAGTCGAATATTATGACAATACAGACATCATAATATATCAAGACTAATACGTATGAGATGAGATAGCTGCGTCTCATAGACTATAGATAAAGTGTTATCTGAATCTATACGTAGGCAACCATATTGGATATGTTGCTGGATTGACCCGCTATGAGAATAATATATGGGTTTGAGTTAAAGTGTTAATATTATTCTCATGCTACCATTAGTATAACTATCCTTTGACTTGAAGTCATTACATTCTTTGGTAAGTTGAGTTGTATACTTTGAGGCATGATTTATGCCATCCAAAATATTGGTGGATGTACAGTTATGTTTTGGGTATGCAATGAAACTTAAGCGAAGATGTGAATGACGTAGACAGAATTTATCCCTTCTTTAATGAAGTATAATATCTTAGGGCCCACTGATTGATGTGACTTGGGAAGTGCACGGCCATGCCCAAATAAATATGTTATTTGAATCCCACATGTCAATCGAAGAATCAGTAAATCATCGATTTAACTTTAACATGGTGACACACCCCATACCTTGTGTTAAATCAAGATATTAGTGATAAAGGGATAAGGGTTATACAAATAGGATGTGTCGTTGAAGTAATTGTTCCAAGAGCTTTAATCTATAATTTGGGGGTGATAATGTGTTGCTAGATACCGCATATCACTTGTAGTATTTAATCGATACTATGTCCAATTTTATAGATGCCTAGAATAGGGTCATACACATTAAACATATGAAAGTGTAGAATATTTAAGTGGAGTAAAGTTGCACTTTATTTATATATTGTGTATTTATATTGTGTGACAATATGATTAGATACACAAACACATATATAAATAAATATTTATATTTGGACATTTTAATTATGTGATAATTAAGTTTGTAAAATATATTTAATAATAATAAAGTATATATATATTCAGATATATATATATGTGAATAATAAATTGTTTATTATTTCTATATATATATATATATATATATATATTTCGTGTATATGTATATATATATATAAAATAAATGTTATATTATTTATTTTGTGTTAATTATATGATAATTAAAGTTGACAAAATAAGTTGGAAGCTTCCTTAAAGTGCCATTTGAAATTTCCTAAGTAGAATGGGAATGGGATTTGATTTCCTTCCTAAATTCTAAAAGGTATATTCCTATTAGGAATATGAATGAGGATTATGCTCCTTATAAATAGGAGATCATCCCACCCCTTCTGTGAGGAGAGAATTTCGGCCCTACTATAGTTTAAGAGAGGAAAATTTGTTTTGTTCTCTTAATACTTACACCAAATATTTTATATTTTAGAAATATTCTAGAGTAAAATTATATTACTAGCATAATTTTCTCTAGAATGCTCTTCGTTGTTCGTGTGTCTCAACTGGAGGTCATATACTTTTGTGGCTAGCTCTTGGATCAATCCATCAACCTACACATATTGTTGCTTGCTCGCCAAGAAAGGTATATTTCTAAACAATAACTTATAATAATCATAAGAGGTCCTGGGTGGATCTACGTTTGAACACCAAAAATTTTGTTTTCCGCTGCCCTATCCAAGCGTAGAACCCAACAAAGGTATCGGAGCCGACTTATGAGAATTATAAGTTTTGTAGATCTAATTGCCGTTAGGGTTTTTGATAATTGATAAAATAAAATATATGTGTATATATTTTCTAAAATTGTCCAAAAATCAAGAAAGTGCCAAAATATGATTTTGGACTTTATAAAATTCGAAAATATGATTTTTGAATTTAATTTTGGATTTATTTTTATTTTCAGGTTAATCGATTAAAAACTGTTTTAACCAATTAAAATATTTCGAAAATTCGAAAATTAAATTTTTTTAAATGTGAGACTTTCAAGTATGATTTAAAGACCTCTGGATTTTTAAAATTAATTTTCGGAATTGATTTCCTAATTTATAAAGTATTGTTTGATTTGTAGTTAATTTGATTAATTTTAAGATAAATACAAAATAAATTATGGAAAAATAATTATAATCATTATGAGACTTTAAAATATGATTTTAAGAGCTCTGGAAATTTAAAATTAATTTTCGAAATTTATTTTCTAATTTATAAGGTATTAGTTTATTTGTAGTTAATTTGATTAATTACAAGATAAATACAAAATAAATTATTAAAAATAATTTTAATACTTATGGGATGTTAAAATATGATTTTAAGTACTCTGGAAAATTAAAATAAATTTTCGGTTTTGAATTTCTATTTTTCCCGATTTAAATAATCTTATTCGGTAATAATATAGATTAAACCGAAAAGGACAATTAAAATTCGGTATTATAATTTTATGAACTTGGAAATATGATTTTCATAAAAGGTTTTAGAATTAAAGTCATAATTTAAGTATTTAATTATTAATTTTTGGGAAAAACAGTTTTGGTAATTCGGTATTTAATTCCAGAAAATTAAATAATTAATTTTAAATTATGGAAATTTAATATTTGGAAATAATATCATAATATTATAAGAATAATCATTTTTGGAACAACTACGGTACAAGAAAAATAATTTTGGAAATTGTTTTATGGATTGCCAAATATTAAATAGAAAGTACCAAAAATAAATTTAAGTAAAATCTGGAAAAGATTGTTTCCAGATTTTACATGAGTCAAAAAAAATTTTTTTGGAAAATATTGAATTTTGGAATATTTTAAATTAATTTTGGAAATTAATTAAACTCCTTTTGGAAACAAATTCCAAAATACCGAAAATAAAATTTATTTAATTCTGGAAATTTGATTTTCAGAACAACACGGACCCAAAGTGAATAGTTTTGGAAAATATTAATTTTTGGAAACTCGGAATGAATTTTTGGAAAATTGAAGTCCGATTTTGGATATTTAAATATAGAATTTCGAAAATAAATTTTATAAATTCTGGAAATTTTATTTTCAGACTTATAAAATCAGAATACACATGCTGGAATTTATTTATTAATTTTCAAAAGGTATAAGTATTTATTTCGAATTAAAATCCCAATTTCGAAATTAATACCTATATTTACGGCAATTAACTATTTTAAAATTTAGGAAAATTTAAAATTAAATTTTGGATATTCTGGAGTTTTAAAATAAAGATAAATAAAATTATTTGATAATTTTTAGGCTTGTAGTTTATTTTTCTTAGAATAAACTAGGTCTGGGGCGAGCGCGGCTTGCCCGGTGTATGGTTTTTATGCATGTGATGTATGAGTGTATGCATGGTGCATGGTTGTGGCTTAGAATGTTTGGTTTTTAAATATGGCCTGCGTGTCGTGCCTCATCTCTAAATTCTGGTTGTAAATCTCTTCTTAAACCTCATACCCCTCGCTTAAAAAGCAAGGATTCTTTTCTCTCGATTAAACAAAGAAGTCCATGAAGAAGCAAGGAAGATGTAGGAGCCAAGAAGAAGAGGACCTTAGCAAGAAGGGCTGAACTTGAAGACTAAAAGAATTCTTAAAGAAAGAAGGTGAAGCTGGAGATGGAGATCTCAAGTGAAGGCTTTATCGTTAGGAGGCCACAACCATGTCACGTTTTATTCATTATACATGTTTGTATATATGTTTGTATGATATTCGCTAGTGTATGTGTGCGGCACATGCCATAGGTGAAATCACGTTTAAAATCCCTCATAATATTAAGTTTGTGCCTTCCGACGCCGACTCACTCGTCGATACCAGTTTCGACCAGTCAACGGACACGCCAAAGCGGGACGCCTGGTTTACATTAGTATGACGCGAAATCCGTAACAATGGATACTGAGTACGCCCCGGGTTGAACTTAACTAAGTTAAGGTAAAAAGATGAATAACTTAGAGGCACATGGTTAGGTTAATAAATAAAATCAAATTCATCTAACCTAGAGTTGTAAAATGTTACAATTGGAAATAAGTTCCTACCTAATTAGTTTAACTATAGGGCAAGATGCAAAGCACAACTATAGTTAAATGTAATTTGGACCTTGGCCCACTAATAATATTTTTCTTTAGGAGAAGTCTCGAATCAACAGGTTACATACTTGAGGGTAGTTGATTTGTTCAAATAGTGGGAGAGTTATTAGTTAAAGACCTAGCTAATTACTTAGATTCTTGATATTAACTATCTTGCAAATTATATGTAGATGTCTAATAACAACCATAACCTCACTCTTCGCTTGATCCTTGACAAAGATAAGTTGACCGGGTCTAACTTCTTAGACTGGCAAAGAAACCTCGTTATCGTTCTTCGACTCGAGAAGAAAGAATACGTGCTCGAACGAGCCATTCCACCTGTCCCGGCCGCCAATGCTTCTAGAGCTATCAAGGATATTTTAGAGAAGCATGTTGATGATGACAATCAGGTGGCATGTCTCATGTTGGCTACGATGACTTCTGACCTTCAGAAACATCACGAGAGTATGAAGGCGTACGATATGATCATACACCTAAGACAGCTCTACCAAGGACAAGCTAGGCATGAGAGATTCCAAACCTCCAAAGCTCTCTTTAGTTGCAAGTTGTCAGTTGGAAACCTCGTTGGTCCGCATGTTCTCAAGATGATTGGCTACGTCCAAACTCTTGAGAAATTGGGTTTCGAACTAAGGACTGAACTTGCAACTGATCTGATTCTGCAATCGTTGCCAGAGTTGTACAAGCAGTTTGTGGTTAATTACGAGATGCATGAACTCGATAAACCACTGCCAGAACTTTTGGAGACGCTGCAAACTGCTGAAGAGAGCTTGACGAAAGGAAAGGGGAATTCTGTCCTTCTAGTTCAAGGAGGAAAAGGCAAGAAGAAGTTCAAAAAGGCAAAGAAGAATGGGCTTAAAGGCAAGGGTAACACCGAGCCAAAGTCCAATTCTTCCAAGCTCAAGCCTAAAAGTGGAGCGGCCAAAGATTCCATTTGTCATCATTGTGGAGAAGTTGGCCACTGGAAGAGGAATTGCAAGCAGTATTGGCAACCAAGAAAAAGGGCGAAGCTTTTGCTTCAGGTACAATTGTTGTAAAGACTTAAATTAATCTACAATCTCTTCAAAAGTATTCGATACTTATAGTATTGCAAACCGTTGCAGGAACTGAAGAGAAGTAGTAGGAATGTTGATCTTGAAGATGCAAGGGTTGCAGCTCAGTGGCGCATTAGTTTAAGTTTTAGTATTTGATCAGTTTTTCAATTTTGAATTGATGTTTACTTATTGTTTTAAGTACTATTGGTTATTTCAATAAAGGACAAATTGTTGCTCCATTTATAGAAGTATTTCATATGATCAAATATTTTGCCTCACAAGCAAATACAACAACTATACCAAGGCTACAAAGTGCAAATATTAATCAGTTAATAAAGTTTGTCACAAAATTATGAATAAAGTGATAACCACTTAGAGATATAAGGATATCTTTATAAAGGTTATAGCCAACTACCCTTTCTATTTAAATTTTCGAAATTTAAACTTGCCATTAGCATTAATAAAGCACACTTAATAAAGATCAAGTGATATTTATGCCAAAGTTACATAATAGGAAAGACAAAAGTGATACGATCATGAAATTGACGTTCCCTCAAACGTTATCTAGATATCGTGACTAAAATAGTTAGTCTAATAAAGAGGATTATGTAACCTTGCCAAATACTACTGAACCTTAACCATTAAAATAATCATTGTAGACTCTTAAAGGAAAGAGCACTTGGAAACTGTTCCAAAACGATTCCTTCCTTAAATAACAAGTAATGAAAGTAAGTCTCATATGGACACTTTAAACACTTGTTATGGACGAGTCTATCAAGGATAAAAGGAGGGTTTCGAATTATCTATAACCAGTTATAGCACTTATATGTCTAGGGTAAAAGTTATTGAAGACTAGTGGGAGCACAATAAGTATGTTGCATATCATTGACAAAATAAATTAAAACTTATCAGTCATGAATGCAAATAGTAGTTATGTGCTCAAGTATGAAGAATCCATATAGATGGATCAAAGAACTAGGAATAATATAAGACCAGTACATACATGGAAGTTTTTTGAAACTTGCATGAATCTCAAGGTAAAGCCTTTTTGGAGACTCACTCTATAAAAGAATCGCATGGAAATCGTTCCATGGAGTACCATGAGAGACGGACTTGATTCATTCTAAAAGGATATATTTTATATATGTCTAAGCTGAGCTAAGAGTAGTATAAAAGTTGACTTTTGATTCTTAAGAAGAGACAAAAGAGTATGGTTTTCTAAAATGGCTTAAGTGTGAATGTTACACACAAAATAGCTCATTTAGAACAACCATAGGGTAGGTTGAAATTAACAAAACATATATTGACAAGCATTGACATGGTGTCATACGCAAGATAAATTTGCAACTTTGGAAGTAGCAAAGAGGAAGATATTTTGGTTTTGTAGCTTCTCATGAATGGATAGCGTTGCTCCCAGCATTAGAAACCAATATCTCGTTGTACTGACAACGATAGGGTTACTACAGGAGCTAAAGAAGCTACACCTAGAAACCAAGACGTCATTAGATCTCACCACATTATACGAACAGTCGTAAAATGAAAGTATCAAAATTTGCAAGATAGAAAAGGATAAACAATCTCTTAACCTATTGACCTAGGCTTTGGGAAAACCTATACACGAGGGTCACACTTCGTGCATGAGGCATACATGGAAACCATAATTGGCCTTAGTGCTAGTGGGAGATTGTTGAATATAAGTGAGCCCTAGAGGCCAACTTATGATTCCATATCTATATTATATCAAGAACAATAGGCCCTAAAGATTGTTTAAGTCGTCTCGTGTGATTTAAACATAGATTTAGTCCATAGAGTAGGCGCTCTAGTAACATAGATGAGAACTACGACGTTCTAATTATGAGGCTGTTACAAAGATAGAGGCTACGTCTAAAATATCCTTAGTTGAATATTATGACAATACAGACATCATAATATATCAAGACTAATACGTATGAGATGAGATAGCTGCGTCTCATAGGCTATAGATAAAGTGTTATCTGAATCTATACGTAGGCAACCATATTGGATATGTTGCTGGATTGACCCGCTATGAGAATAATATATGGGTTTGAGTTAAAGTGTTAATATTAATCTCATGCGACCATTAGTATAACTATCCTTTGACTTGAAGTCATTACATTCTTTGGTAAGTTGAGTTGTATACTTTGAGGCATGATTTATGCCATCTGAAATATTGGTGGATGTACAGTTATGTTTTGGGTATGCAATGAAACTTAAGCGAAGATGTGAATAACGTAGACAGAATTTATCCCTTCTTTAATTAAGTATAATATCTTAGGGCCCACAGATTGATGTGACTTGGGAAGTGCATGGCCATGCCTAAATAAATATGTTATTTGAATCCCACAAGTCAATCGAAGAATAAGTAAACCATCGATTTAACTTTAACAAGGTGACACACCCCGTACTTTGTGTTAAATCAAGATATTAGTGATAAAGGGATAAGGGTTATACAAATAGTATGTGTCGTTGAAGGAATTGTTCCAAGAGATTTAATCTATAATTTGGGGGTGATAATGTGTTGCTAGATACCGCTTATCACTTGTAGTATTTAATCGATACTATGGCCAATTTTATAGATGCCTAGAATAAGGTCACACACATAGAACATATGAAAGTGTAGAATATTTAAGTGGAGTAAAGTTGCACTTTATTTATATATTGTGTATATTATATTGTGTGACAATATGATTAGATACACAAACACATATATAAATAAATATTTATATTTTAACATTTTAATTATGTGATAATTAAGTTTGTCAAATATATTTAATAATAATAAAGTATATATATATATATATATATATTCGGATATATATATATATGTGTGTGTGTGTGTGTGTGTGTGTGTGTGAATAAAAAATTGTTTATTATTTTATTTTATTATTATTAAGGCGCTAGAATATATATATTTATATATTTGATATTTGGACATTGTAATTATATGATAATTAAGTTTGTCAAATATTATTTAAGGAACAAAATATAACATTGTATTTTTATTTATATGTATGTGCGTATATATATTTATATATGTATCGCCGTATATATATATGTAAGTATATATATATATATATATATATATATATATATATATATATTGTGTATATGTATATATATATAAAATAAATATTATATTATTTATTTTGTGTTAATTATATGATAATTAAAGTTGACAAAATAAATTGGAAGCTTCCTTAAAGTGCCATTTGAAATTTCCTAAGAAGAATGGGAATGAGATTTGATTTCCTTCCTAAACTCTAAAAGGTACATTCCTATAAGGAATAGGAATGAGGATTATGCTCCTTATAAATAGGAGATCATCCCACCCCTTCTGTGGAGAGAATTTCGGCCCTACTATAGTTTAAGAGAGGAAAATTTGTTTTGTTCTCTTAATACTTTACACCAAATATTTTATATTTTAGAAATATTCTAGAGTAAAATTACTAGCATAATTTTCTCTAGAATGCTCTTCGTTGTTCGTGTTTCTCAATTGGAGGTCATATACTTTTGTGGCTAGCTCTTGGATCAATCCATCAACCTACACATATTGTTGCTTGCTCACCAAGAAAGGTATATTTCTAAACAATAACTTATAATAATCATAAGAGGTCCTGGGTGGATCTACGTTTGGACAACAAAAATTTTGTTTTCCGCTGCCCTATCCAAGCGTAGAACCCAACAGTACCATACAAAGAAAAAGTAGCCAACATTTAAGCTTAAAAGAATCATAGTGAAATTTTCAATCAAAAACATAATGATCGTTAAAAAAAATTGTTTGAAATTTTAACACATTCAGATCAGCACGGTGCAAGTGGTGTCACTATGACACAATCATCACAAACAAAAAATAATCTCCATCCCACTCACCAATTTGTAAGCACAATCGATGACCACGTACGCTAGAGCATTTTCAATACATACCCATAAAACCAGAGTCTCGATTACTCTTGTACTTGTAACATGGACTCACAAAACTTCCAATTCCTTCTTTAATTGTATAATAAATAGAATAACATATAATTTATAAAAATATATTATTTCTAATAGAATTTTATTAAAAAAGTTTTTAAATATGTCAAATAAAATAACAATAAAACGGCCCTAATTAAATAATAAAAAATAACTCAACCCTGTCCAATCGGCCCAAGTTATTAGTGGTCAACCAGCGCATAAAATAACCCTTATATATATATATATATACATATATATATATATATATATATATATACATACATACATAGATATATATATATATATATATATATATCTATGTGTGTGTGTATATATATATATATATATATATATAAAATAATGGAGAGCTTTTTAGAGAGAAGGCAGAGCATCTCTGAATTTCCGCCACTTTCCGCCGGCGGCTACCATCCTTCGCCTCTATTTTATCAGCCGGTGAGCGATCCTGGGCCGTCCATTAGGCCTCTACACCATACCTTTCCAAACATTGATGTTCTCCGAGGATCTCCATCAACCCTAGAAATCGATGGTGATATACGACCCCTCGTTCCAGTTCCCCTTCCTCCTCTTGCTCAACTGCAAGTTACGGAAGCACACAGGCAAGATCTTTCCAAGAACTTTGCTTCCATAGCTACTGGTTCATCAAAATTTCGCATTGAAGGTAAGATCTTCACCTTCACAAAATCAATTTTCAATCAGAAGATTTGTATTACCGAAAAGCATAGGAACAAGAGCTTCAACATCTGGCTAGAATTAGACACCTGCGCCTGGCTCCTAGAGGCTCTCCATTTCATCACAATGGAAGGAAGGCTTCGATCGGCCTATCGAAGGGAGAAGAGGAGTGTGCTCACCCTATCATTTCAGCCGCACAGAAGAGGTAACCAAATCAGACTATGCGAGCATCATCAAGATGGTAAGACTTGGGTTCTCATCCCTGAGGGTATTCAAGGTTATGGCCTTACTTCCTTCATCTCTTGCTTTCAGAAAATGTATGATAATCGTAAGTCCTCTGTTCCCTGTTCCCCTCCTTTTATTGATAATGCCTTAGAATGTGCCAGGACTCACCCTCCCCTTATCCAACATACGTACTCTATCTCTGCTACTTTACTTGATTTAGATATTTCTACAAATCTATATCACACCCCCATTTTCTGTCCTAATAAACCAACTACTTTATCCTCTCAAAATCAGCCATGTTCATTGTCTGCTTTGGCTCCAGCCTTCACCCCTCAAAGCTTTGTCTCCCCACCCAGCCACCCTCCTACATTGGCATGCTTAGAACCTCCTCATTTCCAGGGTTGTTCTAATTCAGACAATGATATCGAAAGCCCATCCTGGAGCAAAAACCTCGGGTACATCTCTGGACCTGAAGTTTCGCCTTTGGCAAAACCTTTCAAGATTCCTTCAGAAGAATCTGAAGATGAATGGGTGACTGATAGAGGATCAGAAGAAGAGGGAGATTGGCATGTCCATAAAGAGGTTTACATGAAAAAAAACCTGAAGATGTTTGATCAAATGTGTTTGCAATTCAAGGATAATCCCCAACCAAGAAGAAGTAAGAGGCTAACAGAACTCAAAGCTAAGCGTGTTTGGGAAAAGAATTGATTTTTGTGGAGAGGCTTCAGTGGCATAAATCATGTTGTTTCTCTTTTTCTCTTGGTTAAGCATGCATGGTTCTAAGGATTTGGATTTTGTTTGGATGTCTCTCTTCCAATCTCATTTCTTGAGTTAGTTGCTGGTTTTCAAAGTTACTGCATTACTTGGATCCGGCCATAGCATTTCAAATTTCAAAAAACTCCTCTACTTTGAGAATGGTTAAGCCATCCGGATGGAGTTACAAATTTTGAATAATCTGAGTCTGGACCAGTTTTATTTTCTATAGTTGCTGAATTGATAAGTGCAGTGCTGTATTTGGTGGTATGACATCGAGACAGTTTTTAGTGGACTCATCCCCTTACTACTTCAAGGAGAACCAGACAAACCATCACAGGCTGGTACTTTTGGACTTGGAGCAGATTGATATTTTCGACTCATCCACCTTGTACTCTGGGATTATTTTGTTCTGTTACCTTTGGATTAGTTTGTGAGGACTTTCCTCTTGTTTTCTTTATTGTCAGTCTGCCTTTTGTAGGGGTTTCTTGGCCAACCCCATGTACTTTTTCATTTATATCTAATAAATTATATTTTCTCTCTCTCTCTCTCTCTCTCTCTCTATATATATATATATATATATATATATATATATAT
Source organism: Cuscuta campestris (assembly GCA_900332095.2). Taxonomy (NCBI): domain Eukaryota; kingdom Viridiplantae; phylum Streptophyta; class Magnoliopsida; order Solanales; family Convolvulaceae; genus Cuscuta; species Cuscuta campestris. Next base: position 265,119 of record OOIL02002873.1, on the reverse strand, counting down.
ATATATGAAGAGAAGGCCCATCTGCAATCGCTACTCAAGGCTACAAAGGGGAAAAGAGAGATGAAGGTTATCGCCGCATACTTGCTCGCCGTGATCGGTGGCAACGCCTCCCCTTCCCGCGGCGACATCAAGAAAATTCTGTCCTCCGTTGGTGCTGATGCGGATGAGGACAGAGTTGATCTTCTCTTAGCCCAAGTTGAGGGAAAAGATATCACTGAACTGATAGCATCTGGAAGGGAAAAGTTGGCTTCTGTACCCAGTGGTGGTGGTGTGGCTGTAGCTGCAGCACCTGCTAGTGGTGGCAGTGGTGGTGGTGCCGCTGCTGCTCCTGCTGCCCAAGAGAAAAAGGAGGAAAAAGAAGAAGAGGAATCTGATGGAGAAATGGGTTTTGATCTCTTTGGAGGATATGACTAGAGTTTGTGTTGTATGTTTCATTGCAGAGTTGCCTCAAATTTTTATTTAGTTTCCCATTTGAAGACATTGATCTTTTCTTCTTTTTGTTTATCTATGAGAACTTTTGCTCATGGGAGTTCACCATGATTCCTGTTGCATGTTATCTCTGAAGTTTTACAGTGCTTAATTATCCTTTTCAAATATATATATATATATATATATATATATATATATATATATATATATATATATATATATATATATATATATATATATATATATATATATATATATATATATATATATATATATGGGCCGGTTCAGGTGAGAATGACTCATGATGAAAGAAATAAGAATAAATCTTGATCATTACATCTAGTGCATCCAACGGTTAACATTTTGAAAGCCTCCAAAATTAATTTTCATCTTATTTATGGAAATGAGTAAACGGATGCACTAAAATTGGGAGTAATTAATATCTATGGGCAATTGGGTAAAATTGTGATGCATTAATGTGGCAATTATCTCAGCACTTATATATTCTCTTTAGTTTAAAACTTCCCACGAGCCACTCCTTATTCAATTTAGAAATATTACTCTATTGCTTTGAATATTTTTAAAATAATTTTTTGTATACAATTCTTTTTTTTTAAAATAATATATCGTTGAAAATATCTTGTAAGACGATGATACTAATATTCAATATAAATTTTTAATATTTTTTATATTTTATAGACAAATTTATAGATACTTTTTTCTCTATTATTTAACCAAATAAATGCAGCATCAAGTATGATTTTATGCACAAATGCTCCATGAGGGCCGATATATGCACTATCAATTGTCGCTTAAATTTTATTTATTTTTTATTCTAATAATTTGTGGATTAGTAAATAACGGCTTCGGAGTGACTTTGAATGTGATAAGAATGCATTGTATTCAGAGCACACACGTGTAATTTAGATTTGAGAAATAATTTTCCTATGAAAGATTCAAGTGCAAAACTGTGACACATATCGCTCCACCGTTTTAACTATTTAATAACGAATCATTTTGTTCAAAGATAGTCTCATCTTGCACTTGACTCATTAAATATGTATGTTCATATTTTAAAATCATTCAAAGAGTTTATAACCATATTTTAATGTATCATAGAATATTTTTAATGCATTATTGTTTGAAACAATTGACTAGCTAGAACATATATATGCATCATCATTTGTGTTGAGAAAATTTCATCATATTGTTAGAAAAAAATTCACTCATAAGAATATACAAATGCATCATATTCTCACCCATAGTCTCTTAAGAAACCCATATTCAAATGCATTACAAAATATTTTTAATGCATCATCATTTACAAAAATTTCACTTAAGTTCATCATATTTATGTCAAGAGTTTTACCATGTGATAGATGAATATTACTTTTCTCCAAGAATGCACACTAATGGAATGCATTAGTTTTACCTTTAAAATGAAAAATAACGTATGATGCACCTTAAATTCTTTATGATGCATAAAAGTAACAATAGAAAATTCTTTGCTCATTGAAATTTAGTAACAATAGAAAATATGTTATGATGCATTGTAAATTTTTTATGATGCATAACTAAAGTGTATAATATGCATCTAGAAGTGCCCATGTATGCTTTGTTCATTATTCTATTTTTAATGCACATGAACGTTGAACGCATTGAATAAGAACTTAAATAAGGTTCATTTTTTTTTTGTAAATTCTATCTCAATCAGTTTGGTCTTACAATTACTACCACAAGAAATTTGAAGAAAGCATAGAAAATCTAATACACACAGAAAAAATAAAAAATAAAAAACAAACCATTTTACTTTGTAAAACTGGATAGGGCTGTTGTGTCCAAAATTGTTGAATACATCCTTTTAAAATTTCGTTGCTAAAATTTTTCCATTTTGACCTAAAAAAAATTAAACCGTAACTTTTTTTACAAAGGAAAAAGCAAACAGGGTAAGTGTATTTCAAAGAGATAAAAAAACTGATTGATTTTGTTTAAAGCAATTAAAATAGAAAAATTATTGGATCTTTTTTTAAATGCACGCATATGGGTTAAGTAATTCATGAGTTAATTAATGGGATTGAACTAATTACAACAATCATGCCTAAAATTGTGGAATTAATGAGAGCATTTGAGAAAAAAGACACACCTAACATTAGAATACCTAAAAAGCCCACGACAATATTAATATAAAATTATTTCATCTAATGCTCTATATTCATTCGTATTTCTTTCATTAGATTCTATTCTTACAGGAACCAAAACCTACACACACACACACATATATATATATATATATGAAAGGAAACTAGAATAAAAAAACAAGCAACCACCAAACAAAAAAACCCTATACAATAATGCAGCAAAGAAATGTTGGTTCCCTGTTTGAAGAAGTTGCTGGCCAACCCAAGAAATGTCTTCTTCCTCTTGAAGTATACTTCACAGAAATACCTCCCCTTCGTTGTTGCTTTCACAGTAGCCAGGGAAACACTTGTGATAGTGAGGGAACCAACCACTTTCCCTCTTAAATCAGCAGGAGGCATACGTAAAGCCTGTGGCTATTCACCCTTTAAACCCCTGGTTCCTAAAACCTTTGGCCAGGGACTACTAGAAGCCACAATCTGGCATAGACAAAACCAAGAAAGAAAGTAGATCCCTAAAGAAACCCTAAGATGAAAATAAACAACACAAACGGAGCATAACATAGCTACCAGTCTACCTCCTCTTATAAAACCCAAAACAAGAAGGAACAAACCTATTAATTCCATAAACTTGGGAGATTCCAACAAGAGGAAAATCTAACCCCTGGAAACTCAACAGTTTGAATTGAGTCCTCAAGTAAGATACAAACCACCCTGATTGGCTCTCCAGAGTGAAGTAAATTCCTTGGTCAGATAACTTCCCCATTCATTCTTGATTACCACAAAGTTGATTGAGAACTGCCTCCATGTCTTGTTTTGCATAAGCAAGGAAAACTGGGTATTTCGCACCCTGAATTCGAACCTTTTGGTATGTATTGCCCCCTATCAGATCTACCAGACAAGAAACTCAATTCCGCACTGCTGCTGAGTCGTCGGACTTATCCACCAAGGGATTCGTTGAATTTCTGTGGATTGCGTTGGGGGAAATCTACCAAAGCTAGGCAGATAGATAGACTCCTTTCCCGCTGCTAAGGGAAAGCAAGAAAAAAAAGGATTTTTTTTAACCAGCGCCCTCTTTTGGGTATGCAGGTACTAAGAGTCCTCTCACTACCAACCAGCATAGCTGCATCTATGAACTCAAAACTCTTCATTGCTTCTCTAGTGACCCTAATAGCTTCTCCTGAGTAGTCGAGTACCTCACCCCTGTTTAGAGCTATTAGAAATCTTTTGTTTGCTATACATCTTCTGAATAGGTTATAGTTGTCGCTGATGATTTGATCCATAATATTCTTGCAGTCCTGGTCTATAGGAAGCTCTGAATCTGGAGTATGTTTCGAATTGGGTTCCAGTTCTTTTTCCATTAAAGAGTCAATTAATGACGCATTTCTAGCTCCCTTATGGTCTTCTTCCTTCTTTTTAGTAACCGGAGAAGAGCTGTAGCGTGTGTATATATATATATATATATATATATATATATATATATATATATATATATATATATATATATATATAAACACACACACACACACACATATACATATACACTAGTTGGGAACGCACGATGTGCGTGGGTGCCCAAGCATGCGTCCATTTGATAAGAGTAAAAGCATAGTTCCAAGTCTTACATACTTGGTCCATCCCTGAGTGTTTGTCCACTTTTGACTTTTGGAACTGTTCATCTAAGCACTTTGACTCATCAAATTCTCTCAATGTGTAAGCCTAAAAATAGTAATGTGTGATCTTGTTTGATTCGTCTTAACATATAGATTATTAATATATAATTTTTATAATTTTTTAATATACAAATTACAAGATAAAATGGATTAAAAAAGTGCATTGGATGGTGTGCAAAAATGAAAGTGGACAAACACTCAGGGACGGAGGGAGTATATCCTAAGATACTAGCAACTAAGATGGAGAACATGAAGTTACTAGTAAAAGTCGTGACGTTTAGAGTTACACAGTTTATTTGACAAAACAGTTAAAGTAGCATGACAGTACATATATTTTACATGCAGTTGAGGCTAAAACCCACTTGTCAAAATTTGAGAAGGTCCTTCGTAAGGTTTAGAGGTCATTTTCTAATTTCTCCACGGCTAATAGTTTCCCTATGGAAGCTAGATGCTTTGAAACTGTACTTGTTCTTTTCCCTTGCAGATGTTAGTCATCTTGACTTGTAGCTCTTTCTTTTCTCTTGAGATGTGGATTGTTTGTGTGTTGGTAAGATAGCTTATGTAGGCATAATAATGAAAACATTTTATCTCGTCTTTGGTATGTGGTTGGCTGTAAATTGACCGCACCTGTGATGAGTAATGAGCTGAGTCCTTTGTTCAGATTCTCGGTGTCAACTAATTCCATTGGTGTATTTCATTGGTGTCAACTAATTCCATTGGTGTATTCAGTTCAAGCGATCTAGCTACTTTTTTCAGATCTTCTGTGAAGAGGATGAATTGTATTTTTTTTTTGTTCCATTGCCCATCTCGGCAGAGATTCTGAACCTGTATGTTTTTGTCATTGTATTAGAGTGGAGACAGAAGTGAAAGAGTCCTACATATTGTAGATGATAAAAGTAAAAACCTTTTTGCAGTTGTTGCAGTATTGTCTCCGCACTGCATGCAGTCAAAGGTAGTTCCCTCATTGAAGTCAACTTTGCGGTTACAAGTACCACATCCAATGTAGTAAGGAATTGATCCATGTTCTCTAAGTTGTAGTTGGCCTTCTATCCAGTATGTTTGGTCCTGGATAAATTAAAACAAGAAAGTACTATTAACAACGGAGTGGGGCTGTGTAAACCAAATGATAGCAGTAAAAGTGTATACCAGAAGAAAAGAAAATCAAGCATCAATGAGTACAATGTAAAGAGCAGTTTTTTTTGTTTTCTAGGTTGAACTGTATTGATGTTAAAGGAGGCAAAGCAAACACCTTCCACAAGAATGGAAGTATACAAAAGAATTATTGAAAGTATTAGGCAGTTGTTGACATCCTTTATGATGGATAGAAGCACTGATGTTTATGTGCTTTTAAAACCTGCACTATCATTTTCATTGCAATTTGAGAATGTTTTAGGTTTTCAATGACACACAAGTTTCTCAATCATATCTAACATTCTAGGAACAGGTGTTAAACATTCAGCGATAGTGTGGAACATGTAATTAATTTTATTTGGTTTTGGCTAACAGAATTGAAAAGGTAACCATCAGTCTTTCCTTGCGGTGAGTAAAATAGTGAATAAGTGTAACTTCTAATGTATATAGGAGGGTAAACTCTCTATGAATCAAATTCACAGTGTACATCAAATAACCGATGTTGTAATGTTGTATCGAACACAAATAAATGATGATTATTATTACGAACATGAACACAGAAACGAATGACTCCATGTAAGATATATGTGGGTAGACATGAGTAGTCTATTCTTTTAACAGTAAGCATAAGCAGTGAGGTTTCAACGTATTCATTAAAGCAAGCACCCAAAAACTTGATAATGAAGTTCAAAAAAAAAGATGTTAGACTGAACGTGGCTGCATCAGACACAAATAGTACCTATACAAAAACAACCTTTGAGGGTGTTAGTCTATACTGGAAAGTTTTCCAAGTTTCCTGGATTCGAAGATATCAAACATCTCATAAACCCTTTTTACTTTATATGTTTAAAGGAATTGGGAATTCGTGCAAAGTGATTTGTGCTACTGTGGCATTGGCATTCCTTTCCAAATTAGGCCATGGTATGAAAGTGACTCTAGTGCTCACTAATGACCTCAACCTAATCTTTTGACTTAATGAAAAAAAGTGTTTCACATGGTAATTTAGACAGTGAGCATTCCAATAGAAAGAGTACGTGATCAGTCCTGTTGCATTTAGCGTATTGCATTTTTTTTCTTGTTGATAGTCATACATATAGAACAGATTTTGGGATTGGATACAGTATCTAGGATTTATTAGGTGCACATATTCCTCCGGGAGGAGGTGGGCATAAGGGTCTTTATGATACAACCAGTAATTCACATTAGGTCTTGCTCTACCTTCTTTAGGGATTTTTATGTATTGGGTAGCTGAACACATGTACTATTTACTTGTTTCTGGCATAGCACATGAATTTACAACTCAAGCTGCATTTTATACTCATCATCATCGCCAGATCCATAGAGCTTTTTCTCATGGATTTTCATTAGAGATTACAACTCGGACGAATTTTGTTTTCCTTCCTCTTCATTTTTTCCTTCCACTTTTCTTTTTTTCTCCTCTTTAATCAAATAAGAAAAATTATTTTCAATCTCATTTTCTTTTCTTTTCTCTTTTAATTTCCTTGAACCAAACATAGTTAAAAGCGAATGAACAGAACGCAAGAAAGTATATAACAACTAAGTATTTTTTTCCTTTTCATTGTCTTAAAACAGAAACTGTTTTTAGTAAATGTTTAAATGTAGTTTTTTGTGTTCAGTTTCATTATTAGAATGTTCCTTAGCCATAAATTTCAATTTCTATTTTGTTTTGGACAAATATTGATTAAGATCTCATTAAGAAATTAAGTTTCTCATATATTCTACCTCTTACATGGCCACATCTTGAAAGAACCAAATAAGAAATGTAATTAATCAAAAAGAGACAGATAATACAGAGTAATTGATTTCCGGCCAGACAAATGCGTAATTTGCAGCATTTTTTTTGTAAATAGAGTTCTATTCCAGTACATCTTTGCATCAATTCAACAAAAAAATGGTGCTATACCTACGGTGCAAGCGAAGGAGAATATGAAATTTACCAAAATCAAGAGAATAGAGAGATCCATACAAAGGAAGACAACAAGTTTGGTTGAATGCTTAAACTTTAGATTTCAAAAGGGAAAACAAGGATTAAGGTTGAGTACCTGGACGGAAGAAGTTTGCAGAGGCAGGACTGCAGGGGCTTCGGCTTCGTGTGATCAGAGTGAAGATAAATAATCAATAGGGAAGATAGAGAAGCCGACATGAGAGTAGTGCAATAGATAGTGGAGATAGTGCGCCACAGAGGAGGTGTGCATGTGGAAAGAAGACAGTGGGCGATGGAGCGGAAACAAGAGAAGAGCAGATAGGGCACTCCTCCTTACTTCACTTTGTTAAGAATGGGATTAAGGTGGTGATAATAATGATGCTTGCAGGGATATCTGATCCAGAAGAATTTCAAGTCAGCAAACTTATAACTTATCCAACAAATAATGAAGGGAGCTTGTGCTATGTCTTAAATACTTACCATGAATACATCAAACTCATCCATTGCCCGAAATGGGGACTCAATCATTTCATGAAGAGCAAGAGCAAAGCACAATGTTGAGAAAGAGCGTTCCCCTCCTGATTCATCACAAAATCCAACCAAACAGATGCAGAGCATTTTCATCAGGTTTAAAATTAAATGCTCTGGAGAAAATGAACATCATNAAGTCAGCAAACTTATAACTTATCCAACAAATAATGAAGGGAGCTTGTGCTATGTCTTAAATACTTACCATGAATACATCAAACTCATCCATTGCCCGAAATGGGGACTCAATCATTTCATGAAGAGCAAGAGCAAAGCACAATGTTGAGAAAGAGCGTTCCCCTCCTGATTCATCACAAAATCCAACCAAACAGATGCAGAGCATTTTCATCAGGTTTAAAATTAAATGCTCTGGAGAAAATGAACATCATCAATTCATCACACAAGCAAACTAGTGATAATATAGACGTGAGATTAAAAACAATAGGCTTCACCCATAATATTTTGCCTCCATTGTTTCATGTCGAACGAACTAGTTAATAAATGTGGACTACGAATAACTCTACCTAAAACTGTTGAAGAATAAAATGAAGACCTAGAGCCTCCGTATCCCGTTTGAGCCACTCACATACACAACCAAATAATCCCTGTATACGCCACTCAAAAGTAGGGTAGTAGGGGAAGATGTATGCAGACCTTACCTCTACACCGATTACCCGCGTAAAGAGGATGTTACTGCATGCTTAGTGAAATGTAGTGTACAACAACAACAACAACCTAGGTGAATCCCACAAAGTAGGGTCTGGGGAGGGTGTGTGTACGCAGACCTTGCCCCTACTCGGAAGTAGGGAGGTTGTTTCCAAGAGACCCCCGGCTCCACCTGCACAAAAATATGGAAGGGAACACAATATAGCCCAGATAGAGCACCAAGTACAAGCAACAAGTACAAGAAATAGCAGAAGATTCCAAACAAATACAACACACTACAAAACAACTTCTACAACACCGAGCTCCTATCCAGCTACTCTAATCCTAGTTTTCCAAAGGTTCCTATCTAGGGCCATATCCTGAGTCAGGTCGAGAAATCCTAAATCCTGCCTAATCACCTCCTTCCAATGTAGTGTGAGCAGTGAAAAATGTAGTGTGCGCAGTGAAAAATGAAGGAAGCAACAAAAAAATACAAGAAGCAACTAACCACTAACCAACACAAATAAATTAACAGCAGGCTTGCGTGAACTACAACAAAAACATACCTATTTACAGGGACTATATCTCAATGGTTAGATTTACAATCAAACAATAATGATCACTGTGGACAGCATTTATTGGTGAGGAAGAAACAAAGAATAAAGCATGTTCATAAATCATGAAAACTTGATTGTCATATTAAGATAAAGCACACAATATGTTCCAAATCACACAATGCAACTTTATACTTAACTCTATAGCATGAATATACACGTGCCAAAGTAAAATTCATATCACTGCACACAAATGCACACATGTAAACATATGCAAGGAAACCTGAGAGCCCCCTTGTAACATGAACCGAGCTACTTGATGCATCTTGAGGCATTGTAACCTGGTAAGGAAGACGGGTATAGTTATATAGTAGAAGAAAGATGAAAGAGAAATTTAGTTCACAAATTGCTCTGGCAAGGGACATAACACCCTAGAAAGCTCATCATAATAATAATTTAAAAGGAAACAAACAAACAAATAAATAAGTTACACACAAATACAATAAATTTCTACCCATCAAAAGCCCTTTTTAATTTTAAACTAAACAGGAGCATAAAAACAAAGCATAAAAAACATGAGCCATATAGAAATAAACCAAATACTCCCTCTGTCCCATAATTTTCTTCTCACATTCACATGGCTCGCTTTGTGATAAAGTAAACATTGTGTGGTTGAGACTCATGGAGAGGGAAAAGATATGAACCACAAAATTAGTTCCATAAAAGGAAACTTGAAGAAAATTTTGGGACATCCCAAAAAGGATATCATAAAGAAAAAGGACATGGCATCTCTCAAGAACATCTCCACAAATGAAGTCATTCTCACTGGGAAGAGAATCAGAAACATCTATAAAGTAATGTGGAACGATGTCAAGGAAGCATGCCTAATCAGCAAAGGTGACACTAACCTTCTATGGCTTTGGCATAAGAGGTTGAGTCATCTCAACTTCAAAACTCTCAACAAGCTATCCAAAGAAGAGTTAGTAGAAGGCCTTCCCAAAGCTGTATTCAAGAAGGAAAGCGTTTGTGATGCCTGCCAGAAAGGAAAGCAAGTCAAGTCTACTTTCAAGGCAAAACCGGCACCCTCAACTACAAGGATATTAAGTCTTGTTCATATGGACTTATTTGGCCCCGTTACTCCAATAAGTCTAAGTGGAAAGAAATATGTCCTAGTGGTAGTTGATGATTACTCAAGATACACGTGGACAATCTTCCTCAATAGCAAGAAGGAAACTCAAGGGAAGCTCACAAACTGCATGAAGCTGATTTAAAACCAAGCAAGTCAGACCATCCAGAAGATCAGATCTGACAAAGGCACAGAATTCCTGAATGAAATCATCATTCACCACTATGAAGAGAACGGAATTCTTCATCAGACATCTGCAGCAAGAACGCCTCAACAGAATGGTGTAGCTGAAAGAAGAAACAGAACCTTGAAGGAAGCAGTGAGGACCATGCTAGCCGAAGCTTCTTTGCCAAAGAGGTTCTGGGCTGAAGCTGTTAACACAGCTTGCTATACTCAAAATAGGAGTATGATTTATAAAAGGCACAACAAAACTCCCTATGAACTGTGGAACGGGAGAAAGCCTAATATATCATATTTCCATATTTTTGGGAGCAAGTGCTTTGTGTTAAACAACGGGAAGAATCATCTGAACACTTTTGATGAGAAATCAGATGAGGCCATCTTCCTTGGATATTC
>OOIL02002873.1:185686-253922 GCA_900332095.2 Cuscuta campestris | reverse complement strand
TCGCACAAGGAGTGCCCAACAGAATCTAGAAGCTATGCTTGCTTGTTTCATCTCACAAGTGGAACCAAAGAATATTGAAGAAGCTCTAGCTGATTCTGATTGGATCAATGCAATGCAAGAAGAACTCAACCAATTTTCCAGAAATGACGTCTGGAAACTTGTTCCCAGACCTACTCATCAACATGTCATTGGGACAAAGTGGGTCTTCCGGAACAAGATGGATGAAAACGGCGTTGTTGTTAGAAACAAAGCCCGGTTGGTTGCCAAAGGTTATTGTCAAGAAGAAGGTATAGATTTTGATGAAACCTTTGCTCCAGTTGCTAGACTTGAAGCTATAAGGCTGTTTCTAGCCTTTGCTGCTCATAAGGACTTCAAAGTCTATCAAATGGATGTCAAAAGCGCATTTCTCAACGGAAACCTAGAGGAAGAAGTTTATGTAGAACAACGTCCAGGATTTGAGTTACACACTAAAGGCGATCAAGTGTACAGACTCAAGAAGGCACTATATGGACTCAAACAAGCACCTAGAGCTTGGTATGATACATTGTCTCAATTCCTTATAGACAATGGATTCATCAAAGGAGTCATTGACAAGACCTTGTTCAAACTTCAAGATGGAGAAGATCTCTTATTGGTCCAAATCTATGTGGACGACATCATATTTGGATCAACTAAGGAAGCTCTTTGCACCAAGTTCTCAACCCTCATGCAAGGAAAATTTGAGATGAGCATGATGGGGGAACTCAACTACTTCCCTGGTCTTCAAATCAAACAGAGAAGTGAAGGGACTCTCATCAACCAAGCCAAGTACACAAGGGATCTTATCAAGAAATTCAAAATTGATCAGAAGTCATCCATTTCTGTCCCCATGAGTACATCCACCAAGCTTGATATGGATGTAGATGGAAAGGATGTTGATCAAACTCTCTACAGAGGAATTGTTGGATCTCTACTCTACCTTACTGCAAGCCGTCCGGATATCTCATATGCAGTAGGTGTTTGTGCCAGATTCCAGTCAAAGCCAAAGGAAAGTCATCTAATAGCAGCTAAAAGGATTCTTAGATACCTCAAAGGAACTCAGAACATGGGTTTGTGGTATGCTAAGAGCAATACATTTGAGTTAGTGGGATACTCAGATTCTGACTTTGCCAGATGCAAAGTTGACCGGAAAAGTACATCTGGTACTTGTCAATTCATTGGTGGAAATCTTGTTTCTTGGTTCAGTAAGAAACAAAACTCCATCTCTACTTCAACAGCAGAAGCAGAGTACATTGCTGTTGGTAGTTGTTGTGCTCAGATTTTGTGGCTAAAGCAACAACTACTGGACTATGGAGTCAAGACAAGAGAAGTGACAATCTTCTGTGACAATCAAAGTGCTATTGTTATCTCACAAAATCTAGTGCATCATTCTCGCACTAAGCACATTGATGTCAAGCATCACTTCATCAGAGATCATGTGGAAAGGAAAGACATCAAAATTGAGTATATCTCAACTGAAGAACAACTGGCGGATATCTTCACAAAACCACTAAGTGAAGCCAAGTTTTTCGATTTGCTTCACAAAATTGGTCTAATTCAATTAGACTGAGTGTGGTACACGTGGCAGTCCACTTTCCACGTCTGTCAAAATATTGGGTAGGCACGTGAACTTGGGAACAGTTAAAAACCCAATCGCCACTAGCCGCATAAATCGCCCAAATCAAATCCAATCTCCACTATAATAAGATCCCAACTGCCCACTCAGCCCACTCAAATTTTTCATCGCCTTCTTCGCGAGAACCTTCTGACAAAATTCTCAAGAACCCTAATTTCTTCAGATCTTCTCACTCAAATTTCTGAGAAAATGAAGATTGTTGGCGCTAATGTTCATTTCCAGAAGTTGGAAGCCAAGTGCTCTTCACCATTGTTCTATCAATCCTATCTGGAGATGATTGCTGCTAACGAGCTCTCCAAATTCCTTCATATGGAGATTCGATTCAAGTATGAGAACGAAGTTCTTGAATTCTACAAGAATGGAAAGGTCAAGACTTTTAAATCGAAGAAGGACCCACATAGGACGATTCAAATCATCAAGTCCATTCTTGGAGGAACTGGAGTGAAGCTCTCTCAGAAGAAATTGGGAGAAAAGCTTCACCTTCCCAATTCTGGAGTTGAAATTGGGAGACTTCCAGCCAAGAATCTGGATTGGAATATTATTGGAATTTCTGGGCAAGTTCCTTCTGGCCCAGCGAAGAAAGCAGACGTCAAGGTCTGTACATTGGACATATTTTGGAGTCCATGGGTGCTGCTTCTGAAGGAAAGAAGTATGAAGCCAGATATTGGCTATACTACCTGTCTTCAAAAGGGGAAAATACAGCTGGTGCTAGCACAACTGCAGAGGATGAAGCTTCTTCAGACAATGTGCCAATCATAAATCTGAAGAAAACAGCCAAGAGGAAACATGTGGTGTCTCCCTCTCCAAGTGTTGAAGCACCACAGAACCTTGCTCTGGTCAATCTGGAAGAAGAAGAAGAAGTTACTGCACAAGGAGAACTTCAAAGGAAGAAAAAGAGGAAAATCACCTCTCCCTCAACTTCTGGAAATGTCAATCCGAATGAGTTGAAGGAGAAGGAACCGGTTGAGGATAACCCTGACTACAACCAGAGCCCTCAACAACAGGAAGAAGAAGTTCATCAAGTCCATAGTCTTCCAAACCCCTCAACTCAATCTCAAACAGATGATGCTGATAACCAATTCTGGCAGCTCTACTATGACTGGAGAGCTTGGAAGGTTGGAAATTCAGCAGAGCAGTTGTTGGGATGGGACCAACAATTGAAGAATGAAAAGATCATCAAGAAGTGCCTGGGACTGCCAGTCAACTACAGCTGTGAACAAATCTTGGATGATGACTGGGTATGGCAAAGGAACTATGAAGACTTGCATCTGGAATACTTGGCCACCTCACCAGTTTCAGAATTTGAAGTGGATGAGGAAGATCCTTCAGTCTACAAACCAGTCTTCTCAAAAGCCACCGAAGATCAAATGATTCACACGTCTGACGCACAGGCTGACTTGGAAGCAATTGCTGAGGATTCCCAAATATTTCCGAAAACCTCACCTGCCTTTGAACTGGTTCTGTCTGAAGCTGTCCAAGAGAATGCAGCCTCTACTCCACAAGAACAGAACCAGGAAGCATCAGAAGAAGAACTTCAGCAACATCTCCAATCTCAAGTCCTTGAGATTCTCACAACTCCTTGTGAGATCTCCAACCAGCCTGAACTTGAGATCTCGGAGAAGTCATGAGAAATTCTGGAGCAGTCAACTCCTCCAGAAACAAATGAAGTCCAAGAGGAGCAAGCTGTAGAAATCCAAAGGAATTCTACAGAAGCTGAAGAGGAAGTTCAAATGGCAGCACTGGAGGCCCCTGAAACTCCAGTAGCCATTTTTGAAGAGCAAAATGAAGGTGAAGAAAGAGACTCCCTCTCTAGGGATATATCAAATTTTATACTTGATGAAGCAGAGGAAGAATCTAAAAGGACGCTGAAGATTGCTGATAAAGAAGCTGAGCAAGAAGATGCTGAATCTCTTCCTATGCAACTTTTCCAAAGAACACCATCTTCTCATCAGGTAACCAACTTCCATTTCCATAGCTCTTCCATTCCTACACTTCCGAATGAGGAACCAAAATCTGGACAAAGAAGGTCCAAGGGTTGATTGAATCAGCCCTAGCATCTCAGCATGCCTCCTTTAGACAAGAGATAGAGCAGATGGAAGCCAGGTACAACAAGCTGATGGAGAAATCCGAAGAGACACACTGCTCCAATCTCAAGGAGATAAGCAAATCAGTGAACAAGACTCTAGAGATCATTTCTCTATTGAGTAACTCTGTGAGCGACACAATGGAGACATATGCATCTGACAGTTATCTTCAACTCAAGGAAGTTAACAAAATCAGAGAGCAAATAGAAAATGTCACAATCAGTCTGCAGAAGCAAATGTCCCTTCTCGAAATGGACATCAGAGCAGCCCTAGCAGTGTCTTCAGCAAATCAGGTAGTAACCAAAGACTACTTGAAGGTTATTATTGACAATCAGAAGGAAGCACACAGACTATTCAGACACCTTAGCACAAGCTCTGGCAACCACAAGACGGAAGTGATTCTTCAACAACACAGTCCATCCTTGATTCCAGAGCTTCCTATTGCAGTCAAGGAAGGAGAAGTCTCTTATATTCCTTCGCATCTGAACATGACTGATCTGATCCTTGAAGCTCAGAGAAATAATCCGGAGAACTCAGCACAACATTTATCTAGCTCAGGACTGGATGGAACAGAGGCTGTTGGAACCATTGTCTCACATTTCTCAAATGAGGACCACACAAAGGAGAGATACAACAACATAAGGCGCATTAAAGAACTATGTGGAAACATGCAAGGCATTAGTGAGCTTGCCGGATCTTCAAAGCGCAAAAAGCACTGAAGGCTTTTTTCATCAAACCAGGGGGAAAGTATGTGAAAACACTAATTTGCTTTGATGAAAACACCTTCTTGTTTAAACATTGCTTCAATCTTAATTGTGCTTAGTATGCTTGATTATGCTTATTTCAAGTATGATTTTGAGATTTATTCCTGAGCGCATACATTCAGGGGGAATATAATTCAGGGGAACTTAACTGTTTTTTTGGCTAACAATTGCTTCAATTGTTTTTGGCAATGAACTATTGATAAAATCTAAGCAATGGAAACCGGATACCTCAGTATAAGTACTATAGTTGGAGATCTCCGATTCAGGTACTTTACATAATCTACCTTCCTAAACTGAGCTTTAATCTTTAGTTCATTTCCAACTAGCTCTAAAAGTACTTGTCCTTAGGATTTTTTTTGTATAGGACTTTGGAAAAATAGTACCACTTTTTATTTTAAAAATGAATTACAATTTTTTTGGTACTACCTCGTCCTATTTAGAAATTAGAACTATAGGGAATGAAAAATGATAGTTTTATTTTGGGCCTTGAGAACCCAATAGGAATAATTTCCCTTTAGTGCATAGATTTTTTTTGGGCCACTCTTTTGGGCTTAGCCAAACTAAAACAGTTACATTTTTCAAACCAAACGAAACTGATTTTTAATTGGAACAGTTTCAACACCTTGGTAACTGGTAAAAGATTCCTTTCACTTTTCAACTTTTTGGAAGTTGAAACTCTTTTACTCTCACCGTTCCATCTACCCAATTAGTGGAACCCGTGAACCTCCCCTCTCTCTACCTCCTCTCTTATTTAAATCAAGACATCCCAATCCATTCCTATCACAAACAACTCTTTCAATATGAAAAGTCTTCAAACTCACTGTCTGAGAAAAATATCCTCAATGGAGAAATTTTTCTTTCTCACCCTCATAGACAGCAATGGAGGAAGCCTAATGAGAAGAAAAGACTTCCAAGGTCTATGGTAAGAATCTCGGCAGTAGAGAAGGTCTGTGGTGAAAATCTCGTATTTTTCAGGATTACACCATACACCTTCTCTGGAACAACACTCTCTCCATTTTCGTCTCATCTAATTTTTTTTTTATTTTATTCTCTCTCTTTTTCTCTTTTTTGTTCTTCAAATTTTAATTTTTGAGCAGTCACCGCACTCTTCTTACAAGCATTTTTCAAAATTTTTGTGCAGTCTCTGCTCCCTTCTCCCAAGCATTTTTCAAAAAATTTTTTTTACCATATTTATCCTTTAAAATCTTTTTCAAAATTTTATTTTTGCCTTCATCTTTAAAAACCCTTATTTTATCTTCTTTAAAATCAATTCTATTTTCCAAAACCTTTTTCTTGTCTTTCTGATCTTTTTCTTTTTCCTCCACCGCCGCCTCCTTTCCCTCCACTTTCTTTTTGTTCTTGTTTTTGCTTTTTGGAGAGATGTTGCTTCCTAGATCTAAAATATCCACTTTGGATATTAAAGATCTATCAAACGCACCGCCATCTGTACTACCAAGCAAAATCTGTTGGAAGTGAAAGCGGCAAATGGTAGAAAATATCACAAATCTCAAGACAAGACTTGGTTTAGGAATTATTGTAATTTGAATTGTATTTTTTTAAGAGTTTTTGTTAACAAGCTGTATATTATGAGAAACTAAAAGAAAGTTATAAAATTAGTTCTCAGTATAGCGACCGGAACTCTTAAACACTTGTTTGTCATCATCAAAAAGGGGGAAATTGTTGGGAAAATATTATAGATTTTGATGATGATGTATTTAGATTGTAATAGGGACTTTAGGTCTCCCCCAATATTCAATGTAATTTTTCTTTTTAGAAATACTGTCAAAACCGAGTTCTTGAGATTTCCAATAAAGTTGTGATATTTCTTTAAGTGGTTTGATGCTTGAAGACTCAATCAAATTCAGTGATTTGGAAATTGGATATCTTGATCGGAAATGTCAGAGACAAGTAAGGATTTCTCAAAGCAGATGAAAATCCTCTGATCCGGAAGACTACATGATAACCGGATGTCTCGCTACAACCCGCTGAAGGCTAAGTCATCCAAAAACGGAAGACTAGCGCAGATCTCTTTCTCACCCGGAAGTCTGTGAATGACTCTTCTGGATTTGTCAGCAAAGAACCGGATGCCTCAGAAAGACCGGAATTCTCAGAAGCGGACAAGTGAGAAAAGACTTAGAAAATTATCTAAGTCTTGAATGAAGAAATTCTACCCGTTGGTAAGGAAAAATCAATCTCTTGATTTTCAACGGCTAGATTGAAGATAATTATGCTGATTTAAGAACAAATGACTTGAAGACAAAGACTGAACCTCTCAAATTGAAGAGCCTGTCCAGAATTCCTAAACAAGCACTAGAAGACAAATTGAGTAAAGTGCTACAGTCCAGAATTCTTGAACAACAGCTAGAAGACGGATTCTGTGGAAAAAGGAATCCCTCCTCAAACAATTGGGTATGTCCAAACACCCATTCCAACGAGGAATCTTCAAATCACAATCTTCATTCAAAAATTGAAGCCAGCAAATGCAACGGATAGTCTATTTTGACTCAACGGATAGATTATCCAATCCAGCTATAAATAGCATCCTTGGAAGACTGGAGAAGATACAACCCATGAGATAGAAAACCACAACGAAGCAATCTCTAACAACAAAGCTATCTCATTCACAGTTAGCCTAAAAGCTTGATAAAGAGAGATTTCTAAACTCCTTATCTAGAAGCAAACTTCTCCTCCTTCCAAAAAGCTATAGTGTAAACACTTGAAGGTTTCCTTGCCTCAAGTACCACACCACGTTGAAGGATATAACTTTTGATCAAACTTCTTGATTAAAAGGAGGTAGATCAACTTTCTTACAAGTTGATCTTGCAAGTCCTATTGTTCGGATCTTGCAGTTGTTGAAGAAGCATGACCTTCGAAGGAACAACAAAGCCAGCACGAGTACAGTAGCAACTTTGGCCTTGCGAAGATATACCGTGCAGAAATTCACACAAGTGTAATTGTTGGTTCTTTATTCAACAACCAACTACATAGTGGATTTTGAGGACGTAGAAGGATTACCCCACCTTCGAACCTCGTTAAAGTTTGCGTGTCTCTCTCTTTTATCTTTACTCTTACTTGCAATTATATTAACTGTGAAAACTAACCCATCCATATTGATTACTGCTCATACTACCCACCAAATTCCGCACACAATGTAAAGTTCCCAAGAACTCTAGATTTACATTATTTTCACGTTTTCAAAAGAAACGAAAAAGTTTTAAAATTGTAACAAAGTCTATTCACCCCCCTCTAGACTTTGTATCTCACCACTTTGGGACCACCAGTGCATTTTATCACTCTTTTATCACTCTTTTATCTTTGCTTGAACGTTTACTAACTTGAGTGTCAGAGGGTTTTCTAACTCTTTTTTGTAGGGACGGTTCGAAGTGAAGAATTCTGGAAATCAGGGGGAACTAGCGATGGGTTGGTTATACCATCGCTCGGAGGGAAGTTTCATTTTTTTCCAGAACCCCTCTTCCCATCGGTGGGTACTTTCTCCCATCAATGGGTGATTGACTCTATTTTTTAAAAACCTTTTAACGGATTTCCAGAAACTCCTTTCCCATCGATGGGTATTTTCTCCCATGACTGGGTGGATGACTTGTGTTTTAAAAATTTTTCCCAGAACCTCCCCACCCATCGATGGGGACTTCTTCCCATCGCTGGGTATTTGACACTATTTTTTAAAAAGTTTTTAACGGATTTCCAGACGCCACCTTCCCATCGATGGGAGAATCCTAACATCGCTGGGAAGGCAGCCTTAATTTTCTCCTTGGTTTCCAATGGCGACCTTCCCATCGATGGGATGCTCTACCCATCGCTGGGAAGCCTGTTGCGATTCAAAAATTTTTGACTGTTGGGCACCAAATTTAATGCCCAACAGTCATATTTTTGAACTAAATCCGTTTTCTCCTCCCCTCCTATAAATATACTTCATGTTTTGTCATTCCTCTTCACAAATCTTCATCCAAATTTCATACTTCTAAGCCAAATCCATTCTTTTTCTTCAAAAACGCCACAACTATGGTCGGAGGAAGATCAAAGTCAAAGGCATCCAAGAAGAAAGGCCCTACCAAAGCCACAACGTCAGCGCCTCCACCGTTCCTGTACCTTGAGGGATCCTTCTTGGAGTTTGGCTCGGAGGAAGAACTAGCCCGCTTCCTCACTCACTTCGCCAAACACCCGATTTGTCTGCCTTGCGTGCTCCCGGAACTGTTTCCCCAACAGAAAGGGTACCACGACCTCGACAATCAACTCAAAGAGTCGGGTCTGTGGCCCTTCTTCTCCAAGAGCCGCACCTCCTACAATCCCGCATATGTCCGGGCCTTCTACTCAAATCTCTGACGGGACGGGGACACCATCCACAGTAGCATCAATCTATACGACATAGAGATTGATTTGCCTACCTTTGCTTGGGTCGCAGGGCTGCCCATCCGCGGCGATGACATCGCGACGTACGGTGGCGACGATTGGATCCTCAATAATGAGGCGGTCGTCATTCGCGAGCTTGGGATCACCAACTTGATCCGTCACAGCGGCGCGCCGACGATCCACTCGGTCCCACCGGAGAAGCGCCTCCTACTCTACATCCTCACCCAGATCCTCCGCCCCCGGGATGGCAGCCACACCTCGCTCTTCAACGAGGACTTGAAGGCGATTCACGCCATCATGCACGGCGCCTCCATCAATTGGACGAAATTTGTCATGCTTCACATGATGGATTGCGCTTCCATCATCAACGAGCAGAGCTTGTCGTACGCCTTCCTCGTCATGGACCTCGTCATCTCTGCCGACATCCACATTGCCGGGCCAAGCACGAAGATGACAAAGCTTTGGATCATTGCCGAAAACACCTTCAAGAAAAAGTCTGGAACCCGAGACGGCGCCAGATCGAGTTGTGCCCGTGCCCCTGCCCCTTCCCCCACTCCCGCTCGGGCCTCGTTACAGTCCATAGCCGACACCCTAAATCGGCTAACCCTCACGGTGGACGGAATGGGTCAGTACATGGAGAGGATGGACTGGACGCTGCAACGCCAACACCACGACATGAGGGCGTTCTTCCGCGGCATCAACTACGTCCCGCCGCCTTTCGACAGCACCATCCTCGGTCAAAACTTTGAAGGCGAGGATGAGGACGACGACTCCTATGCTCCGTCCTCCTCCCCCGATGAGGCTGACTTTGAGGACGCGGTGAACGACGATCCCATGGACGTCGAGGACGACGAGGATGACGAAGCCGACTCCTAGACTCTTTTTATTCCTCTTCCAATATGATTGTTCTTCTTTTAATTTTCATTCCGTTGTATTTTGCATTTCCCTTTTGTTTTAATGAATAAAAGTTTACTTTTAATTCTAAAGTTTAATTTTAATTCTTTTTGTTAATGTCAAAAGGGGGAAGTTACAAAGGTTATGCATAAATTAAGGGGGAATATTTTTCTCATCACAAATACTTTGTTGAAAATAAAATTGCATTTATTAAGGGGGAACATTTTTTTAAGTCTCAAAATAATCCTCCTATGCATAACCTCGCCTTGTTTGCCATTATCAAAAAGGGGGAAATTGTTGAAACACGGGCTTGTCACGTTTTCGTACTAAAGCCGTGTTCGTTTTTATGACAGGTTTTGATAATGCCAAACCGCCGTGATCAAGTAGAACATTGAACATACGAGGCGAGGAACGAAGATGAGAACAAGAGCTAAAAGAAGACCAAGAACGAAGACCGTAGTCTTAGTGTCATTGAGTCGGTCTTTATTGTGATCAAGATCGACACAATCTTTACACCTTAGCTCTTTAGGCTAAATTCTTTTCATTGCATCTCTTACATCATAAAAATGTTTTTCAAACATGTTTAAATCATTAAAAATACTTGGTGTTCGCCTAAACCAAAAACCAAGCCATCCGGCGTTCGGCTTTCAGAAACCAGCGTTCGGCATTCGGTTATCAGCGTTGGTTTTTGGTGTCCAAACCAACCAAGTGGTTTTCAACATTTTATGATTGGCTTTCACTCTTTGGCATGTTTAAACAGTTCTCCAACAAAAACACCTTGAAAACCACCTTTCGTTTTTGGTCGTTTGGCAAAAACCACGCAAAACGGCGTAAACTTGGCTAGCCGTGGTTTTTACTCAAATTACGTGGATTTTAAAGTGTCTCACTTGATTTCTTAGCTAAATACATCAAATAAGTGTTTTGAACACTTGATTTTTATTTTTGAGAACTTTGGATTTTTCGATCGGTTTTTGCATCGGTTGGCTAGGCCGTGGTTAAGGCAAAAACCATGGGTTTTTGGCTAACCACCCACCCAGCGATGGGAAGAACTTCCCATCGATGGGTAAGCGGTCCCCTAGCCAAACCAACTTCCAGAACCATGCCAAACAGCGATGGGAAGTTCTACCCATCACTGTTAAAGCCTTGGTCCAACATCAACACAAGGCAGAACGACCTTACCCAGCAATGGGGAACTTATCCCATTGATGGGAACCCAGCGATGGTAAGGCTAAACAATCAATGGGAAGGCATGACCGTTGGAAGTCATTTAAAGTTGATTCTTTCCTTGTTTGGAAGTCAACCTCCCACCCAGCAATGGGAAGCTTGTACCCATCAATGGGTAGGTGACCGTTGGCTTCAAAACTGAAGGAAAATTGGCTTACCAGCGATGGGTGAGTCCAAACATTGATGGGAAGCCAATATCATGCAGATCCCAAATTTATTCAATCTCATAAATCAAGCCAATCACCCCTTTAATGTATTGGTCCGTTGGAGCCTATTTTGGCACTATAAAAAGGGGTGATTGGGTCTGCTTTTCTTATCAATTAATTTCACAATTCTCCTACTTTCATTGCATTCAAAAAACATTCTTTTCCATAGCTTTTTACAGCCAATTCGTGTGAAGTTTGAGTTGTTCTTGAGCGTATTCAGTTTATTCAATATCTACTCCAAAAGTGAGTCTTGTTCTTGAATGCATTTGTGTTCTAAGACACGTTGAACGAAAGTATTTCTCTCATTTGATTCGAAGGAAGGGCTGTTTCCTTCGAAGGATTCGTTGAGGTTCGTGTGACTCAAACTCTAAAGTTGTAAAGGTTTGTTAAGCACCGTTAAGCTTAACGAGATAGTAGTGTAGCTCGAGAGAGTCTCTCGGGAGGCTGGATTAGCCACAATTTGTGGTGAACTAGGGTAAATTCGGTGTGCCTCTTACTCTTCTCTTTACATCTCTTTTAATTTTTTAATTCCTGTGATTTCTACTATCAAATGCTATTCACCCCCCCTCTAGCGTTGGTCTATTATTCTAACACAAACATAAATTAAAATAACATTTTATTAAATAAAGTAAACTTACAACTTCCGTACAAGCGGATTTGAACAGAACGAGAGTAGAATTTCTCCAAAAAAATTATTCTAAAACTACTAGAATGCTAAACTAATATTTGGAACTAAAATATAAAGCTCAATTCCCGAGAATGGGAGAGATGGTGATGGTTGTAATGAGGTGAATCACGCTGTATTTATAGGACAGAGACCAAGGCGTCCAAGTCGAAGCGTCCAAGTCCAGATGTCCAGATCTGGACGCCTGAGCTGTCCTGGCCAACCAGATTTTGCCACGTGTCATTCTTGGGCTGCAATTAAGCCAAAGCGTCCAACATCCAAGCGTCCAACTTGGCCAAGCGTCAAAGTTGGACGCCTTGAGGCCTTGGTCCATTGGGCTTCGCGGTTGTTTTGTGATTTTGGCCCAATTTCGCTCCGTTTTGGTCCCGAACACTGTTCTTGACCTCCCGGAGGCTCGTTCAAGCCCGAATCTTGATCCCTTGATGATTTATTCCCTTTTTCTCAAGTGTTTGAACATAAAATGGATGATTTATGATAATTTCTTGTGGAATCCCTTTTTATGACTCTTAGAACGAAAATGAGAGTTTTATTCATTGAAATCACATTTTATAAGATGATTAAATACTATTTACGTGCAATAACGTTTAGAATATGATATAAATGATAAGAACGAAACAGACTTATCAAATTCCTTACACTTAAACGTTGCTTGCCCTCAAGCAACAAATTAAATAATTACAAGTATAAAGGCAAATTAATAATTGCAGAGGAAAGGTTTAAGCTACATATTATGAAGGAAAGAAGAAATAAGATAGTCATCAACCTTTTTGTTTAGAAAAAATGAACCTTTAGATTCTCACCCATATTGTTAGAAATGTAAAAGAATTTTTGTCAAACCAATATTTTTACACCAACCTAAACAATCAAAATTTTCCAAATTTTCTTTGGGATAACTACATTTGTAAGAGTACTTTACAGATCAAATAATTTAAATGGTTAAATTGAAAAACATGTTCTTGCAACAGTTTTAGTCAAAGTATAAAGGTTTAATTTCCTTTGGCATAACCTTGTTATGTTGACACGAGAAAAATTATAACCTCATCCCGTGACATAGAACCACGAGCTTTTAGGATATTCACTCTGGAAAGTCTTATCACACGACATAGAACCGTATGCTTTTTGACTAACACTTAAAAGGCCTCATCACGCAATATAGAACCACGTGCTTTTCGGCATACTCACCACGCCTCATCAGCTGACCTAGAACCAACTGCTTTTTGGCTAAAACAAGAATCTCGGTCTCACCAAAGTATGCTTTGAAACATCACACCTTAAACTTTGAAAATAACTCTTTTCAAGAAACAACAGATACTCCTAAAAGCATCAGCAAAAAGATTTTCAATAAAGCACTTAAAAATTGATTGATCTTAAAAACTCTTAGTAAATTGTGAATTTATCCCAAATCATTTTAGAAAGCATTCCCAAAAGGTTAGAGTAAAAATAAAAATTCGACAAAAAGTTTTAAAAATTCCCAATTTTACAGGTGATAACTAAAGATATAATTAATCAAACAATTAAAATTGATGACTATTCTATAAAAATCTTTTCCTACAAATACATAGACAAAACAATTACTAAAAAGATTATTTCAACCAAAAACTCTTGCCTCCTCACACTTAAACGGAACCACGCCCTTGTGGTTAAGAGTGTTTTTGAATCGGAGTTAATGGTTGAAATGCTCACATGCAATTGCTAAGTTATCTAAATACTAACAAAATTCAAAGATGAAGATTGAAATAATAGATAACCATAACATGCAAATATGAAATGATGCATAAAATATTCTAAAAGTGGTTTTAAGAGTTATAAAAGAAGAATTCCAAAATAAAATCATATAAATATCCAAAAATAATGTTCTGAATTAGGGAAATTAGGGATCTCACTATCCCTGACGTTTGCCTTGCTAAGGACCCGCCTCATGCTCCGTTTTCTTTGCTCTTTATTCCCGGAAGTAGTCCAGTATTTCCTCCACCTGCCACTGCTGCGTGAAATGGAGTGTCTCCATGCTCCTCAAACGAGAATCCATAGAATCCTGGAATGCAAACATAGCCTGCGAAAGCTCACGAAGAGTCATAGGAATTGTATGCTGCCGTCTAGGACGTGCCTCCTTGTCTTCCTTATTGTAAGCAATCTGGGCCAAATACCCTGTCCGTGGTCGGAACATGCTTGGAGTTTCTAGGAGAACATCGGGAACTGACATATGTAATCCACGGGCCAAGAGCGTAACCATTGGCCCACACAAAACAAACTGGCGGTTGCAAGTAGATTGAGGAAACAAGAATCGAGCCACAAAGGTTGCTAAATTAACTGGTACTCATGCTTCCAGACTCCAGAAAAATAGCATATCGGACTCAAACACCACGTCAGGTTCTTGAGAGCGGCCGAAATAGCTATGAGCCAATGCATGGTGCAAAATCCTCCAAGACGGTCGTGCCCAATTCCTAGCTAAGCTTGCTCCACTGTGAAATCGACCATGCCCGTGAGCTTTCCAAAACTTCTTAACATCGAATTCTGGATCCAACTGGTCAGGCAGGTCCGCAAAAGCCAGGCTCCTTGTTTCATCGAGCGTGTAAAGACCAATCAACCACCCTAAGTGTGCCACAGTTAGGTTCAGCAGTCGACCCATCAGCGTAAACGTGACCTTTGTGGTAGAGATGACTTCAGCCGCTGACTACGCCTCCTCTCCGTCATTGAAGAAGCAGAGGGAATAAAGAAACTCGATGATGGCTTCCAAGCTAGCTGGTGCATGCAAGAACAGCGAGATTCTCCATTTTGGGTCGTACATCAACTCATCAATGTCCTGCCAGTGCCCTAGTTCATCCAGATAGGCAGGATCTAGCACCATGGGGGGCTGGAGCATCTTCGTGTTTCCCCAAGTGAGAAACTTCTTCTTCGCTTCCTCTGAGTGCAAGGGGAGCTCTTCCAGGTTGTGTAATGTGCGGCGGTTTCCATGCGGAATCATCCAACCAACATCCATCTGTAGAATAGAACAAAAAAATGAGTAAAACCTTGCCCCCAACTGGTGCGGCAAGTAAAAGCAAAAATAACAAATAAAATTATTGAATTTATTTAAATATTTTAGTTATTTGAATGACGGGTTGCCTCCCGTTAAGTGCTTCTTTAACGTCCGTAGCTTGACGCTCACCCACTTTTTCTGTGACTTCCCGATCCGAGAGTCATAAAGTTTGACCCTTTTGACTCTCTTCTGATGCCACCTTGTTTGATATTTTGCTCGGTCAAGGTCCAAGATCCTTGACTCCTCCATGCGGCATGGTGGCAACAGGATAAATGGAGGAGACTTTAGAGAGGTGGGTGGTGGCGGAAGTCTCCTTAGTTGATCCACATCATTGGCCTTCATAGCAAGATTGATTTCTTCCTTGTCTTCAACGGGCTGACTATCTGTTTGTGGCTAAATGATTACGACCGTGCCTTCCCCCATGGAAGAGTGTTGAGTCACAAAATGTCATATTTTATTCTCTCATTTCTTAGTACTTTTAATATGTTTTATATGCATTTTATACTTAAATAAATGTATTTGGTTACATTTAGCATTTTAGGCTATTGTTTACTTTTTATACATAAAATGCATGATTTTGAGCGTATTTATATTTATTAATTAATTTAGAGTGTTATTTTCCTTAATTAATATTTTTTTAGATATATTTTGGAGTAAAAAAGGCCGCGGAAGAAAGTGAAGAATAGGCCCAGGCAAGACATCTATTTGGCCCATCATAAACCAATGCGGAGAAAATCAAAAGGAAAGCAAAAAAAGAAATAAAGTAAAAACTCCTCCATTCCGTAGAAAGCATCGCAGGAAAGGAAACGGAGACTCCGTCTCAGACTCCAACAACGGAAGGCGCAAGAAACTAGAGAATCCTTTTCCAAATCCAATTGGAACTCTTCAAATATCAATTATAAAAAGAAGGGATATATACGGAGAACAAAAAAGGAGGGACGGAAACGGAACAGAGAGAGCCGACCTAGGGTTTCGACCCTAGGTCCGGCGCGGCACTCGGCCACTCAACTCCGGCGATGGTGGCGACGACGACGAATCCGGCCATGGATTCCGACGACAACGAATTCGGCCATGGATTCCGGCGACTGCATAGACGGAGGATTGGACGGACGGTTGCTGAGCTTAGCGGGCACTTTGCACGGCTCTGTTTCTGGCTCCATTAACGAGCAAAGAAGAAACTCAGGGGAGCAATTTTCTCCTTTTTAATTTCATTCTTTAATTAAGACTTTCCAATTTATAAGTTTCTCAATTTATGAATTTGATTGTCAGTAATAAATATAATATTTTCAATTCACATTCTATGTTGAATGTTTAAGTTATATTATAAGTGTTGAATTGTTTAAGTGTTGATGTTGAATGGTTCAAGTTATGATTTATTAATTGATCATTGTCTCTGAAACTATAAAACCTTCTTAGGCCAAAATGTTTGACAAAAAGATTGAATCTTTGTTTGTTGAACTAATTTGACTTTGAAGACATTTTAGCTCTACGCTACTGTTAAATCTAAACTCAAAAGGTGTTCTGAGAACTATTATTCACCAGATTTTACTTAAATTGGACCAAATTAGGAACGCGCGCCTAATCCAGTTTAAAATGATATTCTTTTAAAGTCCAAAGTGCTATAAATAGCCGAACTTTTCTAGAAACCAAGTGTCACTTGATTAGTACTTGCTGCCTCGTTAAGTGGTTTTTGCTAATCAAGGTTCTCGAACTGATTTTGTTAAATAACCGTAGTGTTACTGCAAGATTGTTATGGTGATGTTTTCCACAAATCTTAATGCGCTATTCTTAGTAGTAACTTAAAGGTTGGTCTTTGGGTTGCTAAGGGTAGTAGGGTTTAGAGTTAGGGTTGGTCTTAACATCAGCTAATATGAATGGGAAAATAGGGAAGAACCGTTGGTGGACCTCTTCTTCAGCCTAACCCTGAGTTTAATTAGCAGTTTAATTTCAGAATCAAGGCATAATTAATTAGTTAATCAGATTTGTTCAGTTTATTTTCTATTAAAAACTATAAGCATTTTCAAAACGGTTTAAGTTAATTATTATTGTCTAAGTTTTTATAAAGTTTGCCGTGAGATGTGTTTGTGTGTTTGTTTTCTCCCTGAGTATTCTTCTGAGTTTGAGTTGTTGTTGTGCTTTCATCTCGTATCTGTTATCTGTTATCCTTTATCTTTATTTTATTTGTATTTTTATCTTTTTAGAATTATCATTCAAACCCTCCCATATCCTTTAGTTTTAGTTTTAGATTTTAGTTAGTTGTCTTTATTTAATAAAAGTGACAAGTGAACTGATTTTCATAGCCTAAAAAGTATCTTTCCTCGTGGGATCGACCCTTACTTGCCCTATCTATATGTTTTAACTAATATTAATTCATAAATGGGGATTTAAGTTAAGGAAAATAATAAATTAATTTGTAGGTGGTACGACACGCTTATCAAATTTTGGCGCCGTTGCCGGGGAAAGATTAACTTTTTATGAAAATCAGTTTTCTATGTTTCCAAAAAAAATGAAAAAAAAACCAAAAAAAAAATAAAAGAAAAAAATTAAAGAAAAAAAACAAAAAAAAACAAAAAATTGAAGCAAAAAAATTGAAAAACAAAAAAAGGAAAAAAGTAGGATAAAAAAAACATCACTAAAAAAAAGAAACTTTTAGTTTCTAATAAAGCACGAACTAAAAAAATGGTGAATTAATATCTTTTAGTGTTTCTAAGGTTCATCTGAATCACTAGTCCGTTTTTGTTTTTTTAGCCAGTGTTGAGTCTAGTTAGTTTTCTTAGTGTTAGATGTCACTTAACTCTAACTTTTAGTTTAAATTTATGTAACAGTATCTTATCTTAACTCAAATCTAACCCTCTTTTTGAACTTATTTTAACTATATTCATCAGGACTTTTAGTTTAATTTTTTAATAGGCATTAACACTAGTTGAAATTTTTAACTTAATAAACTATTTAATTGCATATGTTGTTTTATCTTGGTTTTTAGATTCATTCCGGCTTTGGCTTTAGTAGTTATTATTGCAGTTCTCCTTGAGGATTCGGAGTTACATATTGCTCCAGAGATCATAGGAGAACAGAAAGTGAGAAAAGCTGTAGACCGAGGATGATTATTCCCCTTGAGCAACGTATATGCCATGCCCCAGTAAAAGAATAGCCAGATGTGGTAAAGCATTAGATGGAGCTGACCAAGGATCCAAAATCCAATGCATCAATGAAACAGGGAAAGTAGCTCCATCTTCCACCATACCGAAGGAAAGAAGAAGTTAGCAATCAGCAACTCAGATTTAAAACAAGAACTCTTAAAGCACATAAATGGCTAAACAATTATCGCATGGAGTTATATGTCGGGTGGAAAATGTCATTGCAGTCATATGTACATTATGATGATCAGAGAGGAAAAAGCAACCAGTAACAAGCAAGGTTAAATACAAAGTATGAGGTGCTAAGGCTTGACAAAAAAAAAAGAAGGGATATTGCTGCATTTTAAGATACAAAATGCTGGCAGATTCTTCTTTAAGTGCCCCTTGACTTCTTGTGTCCAGAGAAAACAAAAGAACCGACTAAGGTATGCATTCCAGGTAAGTATACTGAACCCACTCTCATTTTTAGGTGGAACTCAATTTATAATATCAATGTAACAAGGTGATTTTCCCTTTAAATGATTGACTTCTAGGCTTGGTTTTGGTCAAAAAAAAAAAATAAATTCTTCGCATCCTATTTTTGGTTTTCTTGGGTTAGTTGGAGTTGATTTGCTTTTTAGAGCTTAAGATTGATTTTCTTGTTTGCTACTTTTCAAAGTCTTCATTTGCTCTCAAGAACCTTGGAATCCTACTCAAGCTATGAATCTCTGTTTTAGAATTAAGTTTTCTTTATGGAAGTAAAAAAAAGAGAATTAAAACATCTCAAGTTTTTCAAAAGGGCAGTCCAATCACTGTACTTCACATATGGAAGATAAAAATGTGTTCAAATTGAGTTGAGAATGAACCGTTGGGGTAAAAAAAGAAATTATCTATTGTCATGGTTTCTGCTCAGCTTTTTGAAAATCTAATTTTTGACAATTAACATTCTATGCATTGTCAAAAGTATGACTAGATTTTTTTTCAGACACGGCTCTCTAAACTACTAAAATCCGTATTTGTAAACAATTTTTTCAAGTTCCAAAATTAGAATAAGGAAACAATAAAAACTGTTTTAGTAGAATTTAACAAAAATAAAATTGTTTTCCAAATGCTATTTTAAGTGTCAGGTATATCTTTAGTTACTTGTGCTTTGCAAGTTATTACCTCACACCATAACATCTAGTCTTTCCGAAACTTGATCACTTTTTGAGAATCTATGATGTTAGAACTTTATGTGTTTATTTGGAAAATTAATTTATGAGTAATACTAAAACTAGTTTATATTGTTTACTTTGACCTTGTGATTAGCTATTTGTTTGCTCTGGAGTGTTATTTTAAGTGATCACAGGTTATTAAGAGTACAATATGGATTCTCCATGTTGTCCTGATCAATAAGGAGTCTAGCCAAAGACATTAAAAGAGGCAGCTTTCTGGGAGGCAACCCAGATATTTAAACCTTTACTTTTATGCATTTTATTTACCGTTGTCTTTTCTATAATCCTCTTCTTTACTTGCACTATGTCTGCCTTGCATGCTTAATTGTCATATCTTATGATCCCCTTCCTACATTCTTGCATCTGTTTGTTATTGTTCATGTTTCATGTTGTTAATTGTCTCATTAAATATGTGCATTCGTTCATCATTTTTATATCTTTGACATGCATTGAGGGCACTGCATGATTTAAGTGTGGGGGGACGCTTTCTGCATTTAGTTATGCATATTTTAGGAAAAAAAATTGTTTGCATGATTTCATACACATACTAGGAGCATGAATTGGGTAGAAAAAGAGGTATTTCATGTCAATTTTGTATTTTAGATGCAATTTGGTTAAAATTTAAAATTTTTAAAGTTTTTTAAGAAAACAATTATCTTTCACATAAAAATCTATATAAGAAAAGGAGAGTTTCGAGAAAAATTAGAAATCATTATAGTTTCTTTTAATCTTTTAGCACTAAGTGTTGCATTTTTGCATTAAATTGAAATTAATTTTGTAACAAGTATGTTTGAATTTCTTTATAAATGAGTTTGCTACTAAAAACTTTAAATCATTTCTTTTAAGTCAAATCTATTTGGAAGTTATTTTTGTTTAATTTCATACCTTTTAGTTAGTTAAGTTCAATGTGCACAATTTATTTAGAAATACATGGAGCAGTTTTCTAACTCTTTTTTGTCCTAAGTTGCTATTCAAGTAAAGTTAGTCTTTAGAAAATCTTTTTCTTTTCTAAATTTTGGTTATTTACATGTTATCAAGAAGCTGAAAAATTGAATATATATACTGGAACACCATCTTAGGTTGGCATGGGTGGCACGGCACCTTTGTCCCCTTAAGCAACAGATCCCAAAAGGAAGTGATGTTGTGTATGGAGAAAACCTGAGTTGGAAGAGCAAACCCCGTTTAGGGCCGTACGAATCTCGTCCATAACCAGTTTAAAAAAAAATATAACCGACGCCATTGAGCAAAAAAAAGAAAAAAATGCAATAAATGGCTAGGTAAAAATACAAGAATAAAAAATGAATGAAAAGATTGTTTGAGCACTCGAGTTGAAACCCTCGGAATACTTCGTTTATTTAGGTCCCGGGCTATCTGGAATGGGTCTGGGGTAGCCTGGTTGAGACTCGCTACACGGGTCAACTCAAACAATTAAAATTAAATATTGAATTAAAGCAATAAGTATAAGTTTAATTTCCAAATTTTGGAAAAGAAAATAAATTTTCTTGAGCTTTTCTTTACTTGATTGTTTCTTAGGATTTCTAACCATTTTTTGCTGCTCTATTTATTTCTTTTAAATTGTTCTCAATGACCTTAGCTAATTCAAAGTTTTGACATTAAATAAAAATATTTTCTAGTTAACCTTGAAGTGAAAGAACTGTTTTAAAATTTAAAGTAGTAAATTGATTTTTAAAGTGTTTATTCTATTTGGTACATGGTTAATTTTTAGTTAATGTTTCATGCAACACTTTAGACTGTTTTAAGATTTAGAAATTATTTTGAGTTTTAATTTCAACCAAAAAGGGAAAATGATTTTCAATATCAACTTTGCACGAGGACGTGCAAAAGTCTAAGTGTGGGGGTATTTGTTGAGTCACAAAATGTCATATTTTATTCTCTCATTTCTTAGTACTTTTAATATGTTTTATATGCATTTTATACTTAAATAAATGTATTTGGTTACATTTAGCATTTTAGGCTATTGTTTACTTTTTATACATAAAATGCATGATTTTGAGCGTATTTATATTTATTAATTAATTTAGAGTGTTATTTTCCTTAATTAATTTTTTTTTAGATATATTTTGGAGTAAAAAAGGCCGCGGAAGAAAGTGAAGAATAGGCCCAGGCAAGACATCTATTTGGCCCATCATAAACCAATGCGGAGAAAATCAAAAGGAAAGCAAAAAAAGAAATAAAGTAAAAACTCCTCCATTCCGTAGAAAGCATCGCAGGAAAGGAAACGGAGACTCCGTCTCAGACTCCAACAACGGAAGGCGCAAGAAACTAGAGAATCCTTTTCCAAATCCAATTGGAACTCTTCAAATATCAATTATAAAAAGAAGGGATATATACGGAGAACAAAAAAGGAGGGACGGAAACGGAACAGAGAGAGCCGACCTAGGGTTTCGACCCTAGGTCCGGCGCGGCACTCGGCCACTCAACTCCGGCGATGGTGGCGACGACGATGAATCCGGCCATGGAATCCGACGACGACGAATTCGGCCATGGATTTCGGCGACTGCATAGACGGAGGATTGGACGGACGGTTGCTGAGCTTAGCGGGCACTTTGCACGGCTCTGTTTCTGGCGCCATTAACGAGCAAAGAAGAAACTCAGGGGAGCAATTTTCTCCTTTTTAATTTCATTCTTTAATTAAGACTTTCCAATTTATAAGTTTCTCAATTTATGAATTTGATTGTCAGTAATAAATATAATATTTTCAATTCGCATTCTATGTTGAATGTTTAAGTTATATTATAAGTGTTGAATTTTTTAAGTGTTGATGTTGAATGGTTCAAGTTATGATTTATTAATTGATCATTGTCTCTGAAACTATAAAACCTTCTTAGGCCAAAATGTTTGACAAAAAGATTGAATCTTTGTTTGTTGAACTAATTTGACTTTGAAGAGATTTTAGCTCTACGCTACTGTTAAATCTAAACTCAAAAGGTGTTCTGAGAACTATTATTCACCAGATTTTACTTAAATTGGACCAAATTAGGAACGCGCGCCTAATCCAGTTTAAAATGATATTCTTTTAAAGTCCAAAGTGCTATAAATAGCCGAACTTTTCTAGAAACCAAGTGTCACTTGATTAGTACTTGCTGCCTCGTTAAGTGGTTTTTGCTAATCAAGGTTCTCGAACTGATTTTGTTAAATAACCGTAGTGTTACTGCAAGATTGTTATGGTGATGTTTTCCACAAATCTTAATGCGCTATTCTTAGTAGTAACTTAAAGGTTGGTCTTTGGGTTGCTAAGGGTAGTAGGGTTTAGAGTTAGGGTTGGTCTTAACATCAGCTAATATGAATGGGAAAATAGGGAAGAACCGTTGGTGGACCTCTTCTTCAGCCTAACCCTGAGTTTAATTAGCAATTTAATTTCAGAATCAAGGCATAATTAATTAGTTAATCAGATTTGTTCAGTTTATTTTCTATTAAAAACTATAAGCATTTTCAAAACGGTTTAAGTTAATTATTATTGTCTAAGTTTTTATAAAGTTTACCGTGAGATGTGTTTGTGTGTTTGTTTTCTCCCTGAGTATTCTTCTGAGTTTGAGTTGTTGTTGTGCTTTCATCTCGTATCTGTTATCTGTTATCCTTTATCTTTATTTTATTTGTATTTTTATCTTTTTAGAATTATCATTCAAACCCTCCCATATCCTTTAGTTTTAGTTTTAGATTTTAGTTAGTTGTCTTTATTTAATAAAAGTGACAAGTGAACTGATTTTCATAGCCTAAAAAGTATCTTTCCTCGTGGGATCGACCCTTACTTGCCCTATCTATATGTTTTAACTAATATTAATTCATAAATGAGGATTTAAGTTAAGGAAAATAATAAATTAATTTGTAGGTGGTACGACACGCTTATCAAAGAGTCCTCGTCATCACTTACCAGAAGTTCATCCCAACTCTTTAAGTTCCAACCATCCTTCGGGAAGACATAGTGATACCCGTCAAGTAGGGAATCAAAGAAAGTTTGGTCTGAATCTTCTGATGAATCGTTATTTGCGCAGGTTTCTATAGGCGAAGTTGGTTTGTCCATGCATAGTATTTCCTTGTCTACAGATTCCTTCTCAGACTCTTGAACTTGGGGGTAGGTGGTGGGCTCTATCTCCTCCAGAACAAGTTCCTCTAGAGGTGTGTCTTCAACACAATTAAGGAGATGGTCGCTTATTGCCATAGGCTAAACTTCCTCCTCCTTCTTTTCTTGAATGAGCGCAAGTGGTTGTTCCACCTTCCGTGCGACTATGCTAGTTGGGACATGGCTAGGAGGGTATTCAGGTAACATCACCACAGTAACCCTAGCGAGAGTTGTTATGCTCTCGGGTTTCCGTGATAGTGTTGGTTTGGGTGAATCTTCTAGAACTGGAACTTGATGGTTGGATGGTTCAGGGTTGGTCTTAAGTTCTAAAGCCTCTTTTTGAGCATTAGTCTCCCTCATTTGATCTTGAAATTAGAGGGAGCGTTTAAGTTCAACAGCCTTGCAGAGATCATTGACTAATTTATCAGCTTTAGCCTCAGCTTCTAGTCTCTCTCTTTGGAAGTCATCTAGCATTTTCTGCATCATATCTGATCCTTCGCATAATCTCCTTTTGAACTCCTTTTCCTTCCGGACTGATTCAAGAAGTTTTGCTCTTTCTCGAATTACCACCTTGTTTGCTTCAATTTGTTCTTCAGCAAACAAGGTGTAGTCACGGCAGTAGGGTGGTTCGTACCAGGAGCCTTCAACGACTTAAACTTCGTCGAAATAGAAAATTTTTTGTTCTAATCTTATGATCTCTTCGACGAGTGGATCAGATTGATTGTCGTGCATTGGCTCATATTGGTCATAGTCATCGTTATCTCCATGAGATTCATAATAATTATCCCCATCAGAATTTTGGTATGGAGAATATCCAAAGTTCCTAGACGGGGTTTCATATGGTGTTTCCTCATGGTAGGGATAGTAGTCTGAGCTATTGTTGACTTGGAAGTCATCATATCGGTTCTGGTGGATGAGTTTGAAATGGAGGGCGGTTGGGTGATTGGTAGAAAGAAGGCAGACCGTAATAAGCACTGAAGTTATCCATAATAATTATTACGGGTGGTTGGTGAAAAAGAAGTGAGAAGATCGTTCTAACCAATCTTCACCCAAGCTAATCAGAAGAAATTAAACTAATGCCGTGTCACTCCCCGGCAACAGTGCCATTTGACAATTGTAGTTTTTCAGGTAGTAAACCTTCCCAGTAAAGGGTTAGTTTTCTCTCCGAGTGTCGTGTCTCTCGAGAAGTGGACGAAGGGAATTAGTCTAATTACTCTAACTAGGCAAAGGTTAGGATTGGTTTATGAAAGTCTTGTAAGAGCGATTGTAAAAAAAGGCAGAGTAAAAGTAATAAATAAATTTCACATAGTATAAGTATAGATCTGGACCTAGGGTCTGAACATCATTTGGATCTATTTTATCATATTAAATTAACAATTGGAATAATAATATTTCTATTACTACTCATCCATTTCTAGATTTGTACTTAATCTGTTATTCTTGAATATCATAGCCTTTTGGCATACAATATTTTCTCAATAAATAATTAATTAAATCTTCCGATATTAATTAACTAAATACCATTCCAATATTAATTTAACATTCAAAATACATCACCAAACTAGTCCGGACCCAGAGATCCGGACCCTAACTCATACTATGCAAACATAAATTAAAACAACATTTTATTTAATAAAGTAAACTTACAACTTCCGTACAAGTGGATTTGAACAGAACGAGAGCAGAATTTCTCCAAAAAAAGTTATTCTAAAACTACTAGAATGAGGTGAATCGCGCTGTATTTATAGGACAGAGGCCAAGGCGTCCAAGTCGAAGCGTCCAAGTAAGATTTTGCCACGTGTCATTCTTGGGCTGCAATTAAGCCAAAGCGTCCAACTCCCAAGCGTCCAAGTTGGACGCCTTGAGGCCTTGGTTCGTTGGGCTTCGCGGCTGTTTTGTGATTTTGGCCCAATTTCGCTTCGTTTTGGTCCCGAACACTGTTTTTGACCTCCTGGAGGCTCTTTCAAGCCCGAATCTTGATCCCTTGATGATTTATTCCCTTTTTCTCAAGTATTTGAACATAAAATTGATGATTTATGACAGTCGTAGTTTTTCGGGTAGCAAACCTTCCCAGTAAAGGGTTGGTTTTCTCTCCGAGTGTCGTATCTCTCGAGAAGTGGACGAAGGGAATTAGTTTAATTACTCTAACTAGGCGAAGGTTAGGATTGGTTTATGAAAGTCTTCTCGGAACGATTGTAAAAAAAGGGAGCAGAGTAAAAATAATAAATCAAGTCTACATAGTATAAGTGTAGATCTGGACCTAGGGTCAGGACATCATCTGGATCTATTTTATCATATTAAATTAACAATTGGAATAATAATATTTCTATTACTACTCATTCATTTCTAGATTTGTACTTAATCTGTTGCACTTGAATATCATAGCCATTTTGGCATACAATATCTTCTCAATAAATAGCTAATTAAATCTTTCGAGAATAATTAACTAAATAAGGCAAGAACAATAGATTAACCATTCCAACATTAATTTAACATCAAAAAATAAACAACCAAACTAGTCCGGACCCAGAGATCCAGACCCTAACTCATACTATGCAAACATGAAGTAAAATAGCATTTTAATAAATAAAGAAAACTTGCAACCTCCGTAAAAGCGGAACAGAACAGATCAGGAGTCAAATCCTCCAGAAAATACTTCAAAATAATAGCTAAACTAATATACAACTAATATTGAGTTAAAAAGAGGAGAAAACCCGAGTAAGGGTTGAGAGAATGGTGTGTTGAAGAGGAGAATGCCGCTGTATTTATAGGGCAGGGTGCGCGGGCGTCCAACCCTCTGGGCGTCCAACTTTGGACGCCCGTACCCTGACCACGTGTTCCATCCATTCCTGCTGCGCCGCGTGTCATTTTGTGTCACCAGCCTTACTTGGGCGTCCAACCACCACGGGCGTCTAACTTTGGACGCCCAGGACCCGAATCCAGCGCCCATTTTGATTCCAATTGCGGCTTCTCGTGATTTTGGGCCCGAAGTTGTTCTGTACTGGCCCAATTGGCTCCCGGACACTGATTTCTACCTCCAAAGTATTATGATCTTTAAAATCTGAAACTTTTCATCCAATTTGGGTCATAAAATTGACAAATCGACTTAATTTAATTTGGAACCCGTATTTTATTCTTCTTGAGACAAAACATAAGTTTTGTTACTAGTAGACACTTTTAATGGGTAAATTTATTACTATTTTCGTGCAATAACGCTTAAAATATGTAGAATAAAATAAGAACAAAATGAACTTATCAAATTCCTCACACTTAAACGTTGCTTGCCCTCAAGCAACAAATTGAATAAGTTAAGTATGAAAACAAATTAGTAATCACAAGGGAAAAGTTTAAGTTACACAGCTTGAAGGAAAGGAAAGATAAGATGGTCATCCACGTTTTTGCGTGAACAAGTAAAATTATAGATTCTCACCCATATTGTTAGAAATTTAAGTGTATTTTGTCAAACTAATATTTTTACCCAAT
This sequence comes from Cuscuta campestris, assembly GCA_900332095.2. Taxonomy (NCBI): domain Eukaryota; kingdom Viridiplantae; phylum Streptophyta; class Magnoliopsida; order Solanales; family Convolvulaceae; genus Cuscuta; species Cuscuta campestris. The sequence continues at coordinate 227,133 of OOIL02002873.1, read as the reverse complement.
TAAATCAAACTAAATTCTAATTTTTCATTGGGACAATCATATTTCTAAGGATTATTTTAAAATCAAAAAGCTTTTAAAAGCTCTAATAAAAATGGATTTCCAAAAAGGTTTTTTGTCAAAGAATAAGGGCCTATTTATTTTATTAAGCATTATTTATCACGAGAGAATTCTCGAGATTGCCAAGGCATATTGCATTACTGAGATTGTGGATTTATTCTATGACAAATGCATACTTGCTCCCTCGCCTTATGCGATTAGCGGGAGAAGCAGAGCCCCTTTACGGAGATAGAATTTCCAATTCGTCACTTAAGCGCAATCCCAATAAAATTTAAACCATTAGAATTTTTTATATAGACCCTTATATTTAGAAGAAACCTTTATGAGAAATGACATTTTTAAAGAAGCTATTTAAAAATTGAATGATCTTAAAAAAAACTTAGAAAATACTAATGTATCCCAAATGATTTTAAAAATCATTTGAAAAAAAATTAGGGAAAAGAATAAAAGTTGACAAAAAATTAAAAAATTCCTAATTTTATGGGTGATAACTAAAAACTTATTTATTTAAACAAAAGAGTTGATGAACCAATCTTATAAAATCTTTACCCACAAATATGCAAAGCAAACAATTCTAACCCGGAATATTTCAACCAATAATTCACATCCTCCTCACACTTGAACGGAACCGCGCCCTCGCGGAAAAAAAGTGTTTCGGAGTAGAATTTTTGGTTGAAATATCAAGGATATGATGACTAAGATGATTGCATATGTAAAATATTCAAAATGATGATTGAAATAGTAAATAAGCATAACCATAAAAGTTTACCAGAAGAAGTCAAATTGGAATCCAAATAAACCAGTCAAGTCATCAATTCCAGCTCAAATAAGATTAAAAGTTTTGGAGAAAATGGGAGATCAGCGCGGAGGCCGGGAGGCGGAGGGGTCGTCATCTCTGGGCTGCTGCTGATGCGGAGGGAGGTTTGTCGGGTTTTCGAAACCCAATGCCTCACGTATCCTGTCTAAACCATGCACCTGCTGCTGGAGTGCCGCGATGGACTGCATAAGTGTGTTCTGGTTCTCCAAGAGCTGCTGGGCCCATGCCGATGCTACCTCCGTATGAGCGCGAGCCAATTGTGCTCTGGTAGGTCGTTGACGAGGAAGGCGCTGAGACGATCTCTTTGACTGACCGGAGGACTCTCCAATCTCATGTGAAGTGCGTCCAGTAGAGGCGGTAGTGCTCTCAGAAGAGCTAGTAAAGAGTCTCCGGTGGATGTGAGCCTTCCGGAGCATGCCGGCATCTAACTCCCTCATCAAATGCACAGGCCGTGGGATAGGTGCATTCCCCACAAGGGAGCGAAAGAGCAAAGTGATCACGAACCCACAGACCAAGTGCGTCCTACACCCGTAGGATTGGGAGTACAAGAATCTGGCCAGGTACACAGCCACGTTCGCCGCTGGCGGACGTGCAAGCTCCAGAAGACAAACATATCCTCCTCGTAGACCCTGTCAGTGTTCGACGGCCTCCCAAAGAAGGATGTTGAAAGTACAAAAGATAGGATCCTCCAGCTGGGCCGAATCCAGTATCGCGCCTTACTCTTCTTGTTGATGAACTCCTTGTCGTCAGATGAGTGCTCCCTCTAGAAAGCTACCGCGTCAAAATCTGCGGGAAGACAAAGGGATCGTCGTAGAACTCAGGCTGCTCGGTCTCCTCCTGGGTGTAAAGCCCGAGACGAACAGCCATCTCTTTCACTGTCAACTGAAACGACTGGCCCACAAGAGTGAAGGCAAATGCGGTATCAGCAGTGATCAAAGTATGAGTCATCTGTCGTGACTCAATCTCGGGGACAGCAAATATCGAGCATAAGAACTCGATGGTCAGTGGTAGGCTAGACTCTGCCCTCATCTGAAGCAGGCGCTGCCATCTGGTCCCCTCAAGCAGCTCCTCCATCTCCTCTGCATAGCCATAGTCTGTCAGTGTGTCCTGAGCCAGACACACAGACTCGTGTAACACCCGTGAGTGTCCCCACTCATCGAACCTCGTCCTAGAAGCAGCATCAATCAATTGGACCTCATTACGGTCCATAGTAGGGTAAGGAGGACGATGAGGCATCTGCACACACATAAACAAACACATAAAATCTTGCCCCCAAAACTAGTGCGGTAAGTAGAAACTCAAGAATAACAAATAAAATTATTGAATTTATTTAAATATTTTAGTCATTTGAATGACGGGTTGCCTCCTGTTAAGCGCTTCTTTAACGTCTGTAGCTTGACGCTCACCCACTTTTTCCGCGACTTTCCGATCCGTGAGTCATAAAGTTTGGCCCTTCTGACTCTCTTCTGATGCCACCTTGTTTGATTTGTTGCTCGGTCAAGGTCCAGGATCCTTGACTCATTCCTGCGGCTTGGTGGCAAAAGGATATATGGAGGAGGCGTTGTATTGATCGGTGGTGACGAAAGTCTCCTTAGTAAATCCACATCATTAGCCTTGATTGTGAAATTGATTTCTTCCTTATTTGCAATTGGCTGACTATCCATTTGTGGTTTGATGATTATGATCGTACCCTCCCCCAAGGAAGAGTCTTCAGTGTCACTTACCAGAAGTTCATCCCAACTATTTTGGCTCCAACTATCCTTCGGGCAGACAAAGTCACACCCGTCAAGTAGGGAGTCAAAGAAAGTTTGGTCTAAGTCTTTTGATGAAGCATGATTATCTATAGACGTTATTGGTTCCTCTGTGCTAGGTATTTCTTCGTCTATAGATTCCTCCTCAGACTCTTGAACGTTGGAATCTTGGGGGTAGGTAGTGGGCTCTATCTCCTCCAGAACAGCTTCCTCTGGAGGTGTGTCTTCAACACAATTTAGGAGATGGTCGTTTATTGCCGTAGGCAAAACTTCCTCCTCCTTCTGTTCTTGAATAAGCATAGGTGGTTCTGAGTCAGGTCCCTCAGTTGGTTCCATCTTCTGTACGAGTATGCTGGTTGGGACTTGGCTAGGTAGGGATTCATGTAACATCAGAACACTAGCCCTAGCGAGAGTTGTTATGCTCTCGGGTTTTTGTGATGGTGTAGAACTGGGTGAATCTTCTAGAACTGGAACCTGTTGGTTGATGGGTTCAGGGTTGGTCTTAGGTTCTAGAGCCTCTTTTTGAACATTAATCTCCCTCATTTGATCTTGAGATTGGAGGGAGCGTTTAAGTTCAACAGCCTTGCAGAGATCATTGACTAATTTATCAGCTTTAGCCTCAGCTTCTAGTCTCTCTCTTTGGAAGTCATCTAGCATTTTCTGCATCATATCTGATCCTTCACATAATCTCCTTTCGAACTCCTTTTCCTTCCGGACTGATTCAAGAAGTTTTTCTCTCTCTCGAATTGCCACTTTGTTTGCCTCAATCTGTTCTTCAGCAAATAGGGTGTAGTCACGGGAGTAAGGTGGTTCGTACCAGGAGCCTTCAGCAAATAAAACTTCGTTGAAATAGAAAATTTTCTGTTCTAATCTTATGATCTCTTCGACGAGTGGATCAGATTGATCGTCGCACATAGGCCCAAATTGGTCATAATCATCTTGGTCACCATGAGGTTCATAATAATTATCCCCATCAGAATCTTGGTATGGAGAATATCCAAAGTCTCTAGACCGGGTATCATATGGTGGTTCCTCATGGTAGGGATAGTAGTCAGACCCATTGTCGACTTGGTAGTCATCATCATATGGGTTCTGATGTGGGTGGTAAGGTGGATGGTACGGAGGGCGATTGGGTGATTGGTAGTAAGAAGGCGGACCGTAATAACCACTGGAGTTATCCATAATAATTATTACGGGTGGTTGATGAAAAAGAAGTGAGAAGATCGTTCTAACCAATCTTCACCCAAGTTAATTAAAAGAAATTAAACTAATGTCGTGCCACTCCCCGGCAACGGCGCCATTTGACAGTCGTAGTTTTTCGGGTAGCAAACCTTCCAAGTAAAGGGTTGGTTTTCTCTCCAAGTGTCGTATCTCTCGAGGAGTGGACGAAGGGAATTAGTTTAATTACTCTAACTAGGGAAAGGTTAGGATTGTTTTATGAAAGTCTTCTCGGAACGATTGTAAAAAAAGGTAGCTGAGTAAAAAATAATAAATCAAGTCTACATAGTATAAGTGTAGATTTGGACCTAGGGTCAGGACATCATCTGGATCTATTTTATCATATTAAATTAACAATTGGAATAATAATATTTCTATTACTACTCATCCATTTCTAGATTTGTACTTAATCTGTTGCACTTGAATATCATAGCCATTTTGGCATACAATATCTTCTCAATAAATAGCTAATTGAATCTTTCGAGAATAATTAACTAAATAAGGCAAGAACAATAGATTAACCATTCCAACATTAATTTAACATCAAAAAATAAACAACCAAACTAGTCTGGACCCAGAGATCCGGACCCTAACTCATACTATGCAAACATGAAGTAAAATAGCATTTTATTAAATAAAGAAAACTTACAACCTCCGTAAAAGCGGAACAGAACAGATCGGGAGTCAAATCCTCCGCAAAATACTTCAAAATAATAGCTAAACTAATATACAACTAATATTGAGTGAAAAAGAGGAGAAAACCCGAGTAAGGGTTGAGAGAATGGTGTGTTGAAGAGGAGAATGCCGCTGTATTTATAGGGCAGGGTGCGCGGGCGTCCAACCCTCTGGGGGTCCAACCTTGGACGCCCGTACCCTGACCACGTGTTCCATCCATTCATGCTGCGCCGCGTGTCATTCCGTGTCACCAGCCTTACTTGGGCGTCCAACCACCACGGGCATCCAACTCTGGACGCCCAGGACCCGAATCCAGCGCCCATTTTGATTCCAATTGCGGCTTCTCGTGATTTTGGGCCCGAAGTTGTTCCGTACTGGCCCAATTGGCTCCCGGACACTGATTTCTACCTCCAAAGTATTATGATCTTTAAAATCTGAAACTTTTCATCCAATTTTGGTCATAAAATTGACAAATCGACTTAATTTAATTTGGAACCCGTATTTTATTCTTCTTGAGACAAAACATAAGTTTTGTTACTAGTAGACACTTTTAATGGGTAAATTTATTACTATTTTCGTGCAATAACGCTTAAAATATGTAGAATAAAATAAGAACAAAATGAACTTATCAATTTATGATAATTTCATGTGGAATCCCTTTTTATGACTCTTAGAACAAAAATGAGAGTTTTATTCATTGAAATCATATTTTATAAGATGATTAAATACTATTTACTTGCAATAACGTTTAGAATATGATGTAAATGATAAGAACGAAACGGACTTATCAGCACAACAACTAGCAATGTACTCTACTTCTGCTGTAGATGTAGAGATTGATTTTTGTTTCTTACTGAACCAAGAAATAAGATTTCCGCCAATAAATTGAAAAGTACCATATGTACTTTCCTGGTCAACTTTGCATCCGGCAAAATCAGAATCTGAGTATCCCACTAACTCAAATGAGCTGCTCTTAGCATACCATAAACCCATATTTTGAGTTCTTTTGAGGTATCTAAGAATCCTTTTGGATGCAATTAAATGACTTTCCTTTGGCTTTGACTGGAATCTAGCACAAACACCTACTGCATATGAGATATCCGGACGGCTTACGGTAAGGTATAGTAGAGTAGAGATCCAACTATTCCTCTGTAGAGAGTTTGATCAACATCCTTTCCATCTACATCCATATCAAGCTTGATGGATATACTCATGGGGACAGAAACGAATGAATTCTGATCAACTTTGAATTTCTTGATAAGATCCCTTGTGTACTTGGCTTGGTTGATGAGAGTCCCTTCACTTCTCTGTTTGATTTGAAGACCAAGCAAGTAGTTGAGTTCCCCCATCATGCTCATCTCAAACTTTCCTTGCATGAGGGTGGAGAACTTGGTGCAAAGAGCTTCCTTAATTGAGCCAAATATGATATCGTCCACATAGATTTGGAACAAAAGGAGATCTTCTCCATCTTGAAGTTTGAACAAGGTCTTGTCAATGACTCCTTTGATGAATCCATTTTCTATTAGGAATTGAGACAATGTCCATACCAAGCTCTTGGTGCTTGTTTGAGTCCATATAATGCCTTTTTGAGTCTATACACTTGATCGCCTTTAGTGTGTAACTCAAATCCTGGAGGTTGTTCCACATAAACTTCTTCCTCTAGGTTTCCGTTGAGAAGAAGGAGAGGAATAATTCTCTTGATAATCAAAGTTATTGTAATTCTCCTCCTGCTCATAATTATTTTCATCGAAGAATCTAGAGGGATTATTACAATAATTTTGATTATCATAAAAATCACAATAATTATTTCGATAATTTGGTAAATTATCAAAATTATTAAAATTTCTCCCATGATCATAATCATCAAAATAATTATTATTCATAAGAGAATTGTAATGCAAATTGTTTTCAAAATCTTTATCATTACCAAAATTATCTTGTGAACAACCAAAATTACCATTATCATAATTATTCCACCTATTACCATTAAATTGATAATCATTTTCAATCATAGGTGGATTTTCATAAAAATTATTTTCATAATGGTAATTTCATTGTAATCATGAAAAGAATTATTTTCACAATATGGGTATGGCGGGAGATCATTAAAATGAGAATTATAAAAATTATTAAAGCGACTCATAAAAACAAATTAAAAAAATAAAAGGAGCAGACTAAAATTTTCCTGTGAAAATATAAAAACTAACTAAACCGTGCCACTCCCCGGCAACGGCGCCAATTGACGAAGCTAAATATAGCGGTAAGTCAACAAATAACCAAGTTAGACTCGGGTCGTTCTCTCCAGGAGTGATGAAGGGAATAGTTAGTTTTATTATTTATCACAGGTAAATTTATAGTTTAAAAAAACGTGAAATAATAAGAAATAAAGCGTCTAAATTAAATGATAAAATAACTTGAGGAGTTAAGATCGGAATGCAGACTTAACACAATTTAACTCATCTTTTATTAACGATTGGACTAATGAAATTTGTAGCACTTATATTTAATATATCTCCTATTTCTAAGTCTCAATATTAAATATAAGACTATTATATTTCCAGTACATCTCCAATTTTTCAGGTCTCAGTACTGTGCTAGAAAATGTTTGGCTTAAATAATTCTAAATCCTCATAGACAAGGCAAGAACTATTTTCCAATTACTTAATTAATAAAATGTTTAACATTATTAATTAGTTTAAACCATTCCAAACGGTTATTTCTAACACTGCCTATTTCTAGGTGTTCGGAACGTATGGCTTAACTAATCTTTTTACTTCATAGACAAAGTAAAAGATTAATTTCCAAGAATTAATTAATAATAAAAACAATTTTATTAATTAATAAAGATTATTTCATTTTCTAACAATTAATCCATTACTAATAAATAGATGAAATTAAATCGATTAAATCTTAATTCCGAATCCTAACCCATTTAAATTACCAATTCATAATATCAAATAAAACATTCATCATCATTAAAATCTTCAAAAATATATCAATCAACAACAAAGTAAAATTCTATTGATAAAAAGTTCAATAAAGATTACAATAAAAAGTAGAGTAAAACTTACGGTGCTTCAAAGACTTGAGAATTAACTTAAGATTATGAAATTGAACCCACACAATTTTAATACAATATATTAAAAATCAAAAGGAAGTATTTTCACCCCTAAAGAGGGGAAAATCGCACTTGAAGAGCTTGGGAAAAGGGAAGGACGGTCGCTGCAATTTATAGAGGAAGAGAATCGACCGGCGAGCAGACTGGCGGCCGCCAGCCAGCCCGCCGGCGCGCCGCTGGAACCATCTGGAAACCCTGGTCGCCGCGAGCCGCCATCGACAGGCGGGCAGGCAGGCGGTCGCCTGTCAGCCCGCTGGCGCTCTCCTTCGCTGCTGGTTCAACTTCTCGCCGCCACCGCCATCCTGACTGGCGGCCAGGTAGGCTGCCGCCGGCCAAGCCGCCTACTGTGCCGCCCTGGTCCGTCGATGCTATCCTGCTTAAAATCTCGTTCTGAACACTTTTTCCTGCTGCACCGACTTCTAATTCTGTACCGTTTGTGAGATAAAATTGTTTTTCTATTAAAATTTACTCTTTTTACTCTATTCTTGGCCCAATTTTATATATTATTTCAAAGACATTCTTTTTATTATCAATTTACCAAAACATACTCCTTCTGTCCACCATAGATCTTCCCAATAGCCTTTTTTCTTTGTCCACAATAGATCTTCTCATTTCATTTTTTAACAAGTAAAATACCACAACTACCCCCACTTACTTTATTTATTACACCTCACCCACCTCATTTAATACACTCCACCCATTTTTCATTAAGGGTATTATGGTAAACTTTCACCTTTTTTCAACTCTCCTTAAAAACCACCAAAAGTCAAAATGAGAACATCTTAGGCGGACGGAGGGAGTATATTTTTGATAAAAAATACTCCCTCCGTCCCTAAATAGATTACAATCTTTTTTTCTCTCTCCTCTCGATAATTTTTGTTTGTTTACGCGATTTAATCAAGTATTTGATAAAATAAAATATTCTTGTCACCTCTTGTTTTGTAGAACTTTTGACGTAGTTTTTTAATATGTAATTTTTATATCTTATTGATATACCAATTTGTAAATAAAATGATTTCAAAAAGTAGGAAATTTTACTCCGTAACCCGCAATTTGTAATCAAATTGGGGACGGAGGGAGTAATAAATAATTGACTATTTTGATAATTAAAATGATACAAGAACGTATTAAATATGAGTAAAAAGATAAGTACAAAACGGACTTATTAATCTCCTCACACTTAAACGTTGCTTGCCCTCAAGCAACTCATCATCTACCAACACAAGAATGAAGAAGATTGTTTGATTATATTCTAAGATCATACTTCCTTGCAATAATCAGTTAATTTCATTAGCATTAATTACTTCATCTTTTTCTTTATATTCCAACCACTAAATATCTCATCACTCATTTCAAAGATTTGACAATGAACTTATTTAAAAGTTTGCGTGAGTAAGTTTTTCTTTCGAGATACCCTAAGGTCAGTAATTAATAACGATTTTTTTTTGTGAGTTATCCCATAATGCCCTTTTTATTGCTTATGAATTGATTTTTTTTTCTTTTAATACTAATAGAAGGGCAGAGCTCCAAAGGAGATAGGATACTCAATGTAGCACATAAGCGCAAACAATTGGAACAATTGTTTGGATTGTGGGTTTATCCCATTACATATGCATACTTGCTCCCTCGCCTTATGCGATTCACGGGAGAAGCAGAGCTCCTTTCGGAGATAGGATTCCCAATTCGTCAATAAAGCGCAACCCTCACAATTATCTTTGTTTATTTATTTCAATTAAAGAGAAAGTGACCAAAAGACTTATAATCGTTATGTAATTAACAACCTTAAGTTACTCAACTAAAACCCAACTCATGCACAATTTTAAATAAAGGTTCATTGTTAAACTTAAAAATGAGTAAATGATTATTTAATTTATTAGAAAATAAAAGAAAAATGTAAAGTAATTGAAAACTAATTCATTAACTGATTATTGATCAAGAAAATAATTTTTTAGAATATAATCATACCTGATATTCTACCTCCTCACACTTAAGCTGGACCTCGTCCTCGAGGTCCAAATGCGGGATGCGAGTAGAAAAATCAAAGCATGACAATCTTCCTCACACTTAGTGTGAAGCATATGATGAGAGGCAAGATTTTAATGATCATAAATAGTTAAAATTGGCCAAGATTAGAAATAAAAAGCTATTTTTTAATAGAAAATTATTTTAAGTATTAGAACACTTTTTGGTGCGAAAACAACAAGGCCCATTCTGATGGCTTCCGTTCGTTTTCCCTGCAAAAGAAAAGAAAACAACAAAGCAAAGGAAAAAAAACAAGTGCACAGTGTGTGAAAGTGAGAACAAGAACTATTGCTAATTTTATTATTGTTATTATTATTATTATTATTATTATTATTATTATTATTATTATTATTATTATTATTATTATTATTATTATTATTATTATTATTATTATTATTATTATTATTATTATTATTATTATTATGACGGGTTGCCTCCCGTTAAGCGCTAATTTAACGTCATTAGCTTGACGCCATTATTCTTAAACTTGGTAAAACAAACATATCTAACGGAGCACTCTCCTCGAGAGTCTCCAACTTTTTCTGAATAATCGCCGTAAGGTGGCGCAGACCTAGATATTCGTGAAGCCAAGAAATAGTGAAAATCCTATAAAAAGGACTGATCACCCCAAGCATAAAAGATATTCTGATAAAGGTACAAGCTTAGGGATGCTTGACTTCACGAAAGGTGGTTCAAAGAGACCCTCTTTTTGTGGAAAAATCTTCGTTGACTCAAGGTCTCTTTGAATGAGTTTTTCTAAGGGACTCTCTTCAAGATATACATTCTGGTCAAATTCAATAGAGCCCCCTAAATGATTAATGCCCTTGGATTTTTGTAAAAAATCTACCTTAAGCTCACTCTTTTGTTCTCCATTTTCTTTCTTTTCAGAAAACGAACAAACAGGTCCTTGTTCATCTATCTTCTCCTCTAATCTCAACGGAGAAACAATAGAGCTTTCCTCGGGCATTATTCCCTCCAACCCATTATTGTGATTTTCATTATTTACTCGAACAAGAATACCCTTATCAAGCAAGTTTTTCAATGTTTCATGATATTCATTTTCAAAATCAGCCCAAAGATTTTCTTGTTCGAGATAATATTCATTTTCATCAAATTCCTCATCTTGAGGTGGTTGGCCTAAAGAAGGTGTTCCTTCTTGCGCTATGTTTGAATCAACCATTTTATCCACCTCAATTTCCTTATCCTCAAAATCATTAGCTAACCATTAATTTTGATGAATTTTTTTAGATTCATTTAGTTTGAATTCTAATAATTCATAGAGATTTCCAATTTCCTTAAGAATATCTTCTTTTTCATTATTGAAAATCTCTAGATTAGAATCAGGGTTTAGTGAAGAATAAGGAAAAGTATAACAAAGATCACCTTCTTCATTTACTAAACCCTTCTTTTTAAGGAATTCATCAAAATCAAGGTTAGTATATCTCTTTAATTCTATTTGCCCAATTACATTTCTTATAATGCGATCCATATCATTTTTTTATTGATTTTAATTCATTACTAAACGCATCAAAATTATTAATAGGGCAAAATGAGGAATAAGGAGAGGAATAATTCTCTTGATAATCAAAGTTATTGTAATTCTCCTCCTGCTCATAATTATTTTCATCGAAGAATCTAGTGGGATTCTTACAATAATTTTGATTATCATAAAAATCACAATAATTATTTCGATAATTTGGTAAATGATCAAAATTATTAAAATTTCTCCCATGATCATAATCACCAAAATAATTATTATTCATAAGAGAATTGTAATGCAAATTGTTTTCAAAATCTTTATCATTACCAAAATTATCTTGTGAACAACCAAAATTACCATTATCATAATTATTCCACCTATTACCATTAAATTGATAATCGTTTTCAATCATAGGTGGATTTTCATAAAAATTATTTTCATAATGGTAATTTTCATTGTAATCATGAAAAGAATTATTTTCACAATATGGGTATGGCGAGAGATCATTAAAATGAGAATTAAAAAAATTATTAAAGCGACTCATAAAAACAAATTAAAGAAATAAAAGGAGCAGACTAAAATTTTCCTATGAAAATATAAAAACTAACTAAACCGTGCCATTTGACGAAGCTAAATATAGCGGTAAGTCAACAAATAACCGAGTTAGACTCGGGTCGTTCTCTCCAGGTGTGACGAAGGGAATAGTTAGTTTTATTATTTATCACAGGTAAATTTATAGTTTAAAAAAACGTGAAATAATAAGAAATAAAGCGTCTAAATTAAATGATAAAATAACTTGAGGAGTTAAGATCGGAATGCAGACTTAACACAATTTAACTCATCTTTTATTAACGATTGGACTAATGAAATTTGTAGCACTTATATTTAATATATCTCCTATTTCTAGGTCTCAATATTAAATATAAGACTATTATATTTCCAGTACATCTCCAATTTTTCAGGTCTTAGTACTGTGCTAGAAAATGTTTGGCTTAAATAATTCTAAATCCTCATAGACAAGGCAAGAACTATTTTCCAATTACTTAATTAATAAAATGTTTAACATTATTAATTAGTTTAAACCATTCCAAACGGTTATTTCTAACACTGCCTATTTCTAGGTGTTCGGAACGTATGGCTTAACTAATCTTTTTACTTCATAGACAAAGTAAAACATTAATTTCCAATAATTAATTAATAATAAAAACAATTTTATTAATTAATAAAGATTATTTCATTTTCTAACAATTAATCCATTACTAATAAATAGATGAAATTAAATCGATTAAATCTTAATTCTGAATCCTAACCCATTTAAATTACCAATTCATAATATCAAATAAAACATTCATCATCATTAAAATCTTCAAAAACATATCAATCAACAACAAAGTAAAATTTTATTGATAAAAAGTTCAATAAAGATTACAATAAAAAGTAGAGTGAACTTACAGTGCTTCAAAGACTTGAGAATTAACTTAAGATGATAAAATTGAACCCACACAATTTTAATACAATATATTAAAAATCAAAAGGAAGTATTTTCACCCCTAAAGAGGGGAAAATCGCACTTGAAGAGCTTGGGAAAAGGGAAGGACGGTCGCTGCAATTTATAGAGGAAGAGAATCGACCGGCGAGCAGACTGGCGGCCGCCAGCCAGCCCGCCGGCGCGCCGCTGGAACCATCTGGAAACTCTGGTCGCCGCTAGCCGCCATCGACACGCGGGCAGGCAGGCGGTCGCCTGTCAGCCCGCCGGCGCTCTCCTTCGCTGCTGGTTCAACTTCTCGCCGCCGCCGCCATCCTGACCGGCGGCCAGGTAGGCTGCCGCCGGCCAGGCCGCCTACTGTGCCGCCCTGGTCCGTCGATGCTATCCTGCTTAAAATCTCGTTCTGAACACTTTTTCCTGCTGCACCGACTTCTAATTCCGCACCGTTTGTGAGATAGAATTGTTTTTCTATTAAAATTTACTCTTTTTACTCTATTCTTGGCCCAATTTTATATATTATTTCAAAGACATTCTTTTTATTATCAATTTACCAAAACATATATTTTTGATAAAAAATAATAAATAATTGACTATTTTGATAATTAAAATGATACAAGAACGTATTAAATATGAGTAAAAAGATAAGTACAAAACGGACTTATCAGTATCATACTAAGCTCTTGGTGCTTGTTTGAGTCCATATAATGCCTTTTTGAGTCTATACACTTGATTGCCTTTAGTGTGTAACTCAAATCCTGGAGGTTGTTCCACATAAACTTCTTCCTCTAGGTTTCCGTTGAGAAATGCGCTTTTGACAACCATTTGATAGACTTTGAAGTCCTTATGAGCAGAAAAGGCTAGAAATAGCCTTATAGCTTCAAGTCTAGCAACTGGAGCAAAGATTTCATCAAAATCTATACCTTCTTCTTGACAATAACCTTTGGCAACCAACCGGGCTTTTTTTCTGACAACAACGCCATTTTCATCCATCTTGTTCCGGAAGACCAACTTTGTCCTAATGACATGTTGATGAGTAGTTCTAGGAACAAGTTTCCAGACATCATTTCAGGTGAATTGGTTGAGTTTCTCTTGCATTGCATTGATCCAATCAGAATCAGCTAGAGCTTCTTCAATGCTCTTTGGTTCTACTTGCGAGATAAAACATGAAAGCATGGTTTCTAGATTCTGTTGTGCACTCCTAGTGCGAACGCCTGATTGAATATCTCCAATAACTTGTTGAGGAGGATGATCTCTTAACCAACGAAGATTGTGTTGATTAGGGTTGACTGGCTGTTCTAATTCAGCTTCTGGTTTTTTTTAAAAGCATTTTATTAAATAATCAAAGAATACAAACGTCTGAACAAGCGGGAACAGGCTCCTCACTTGTATAAAAAGTAAGCAACAACCAAAGAACTATAATGTGAAGCGCTTATCGGATATTGGAACATAGACTTAAGTGCAATTACAAAGCCGGCTCAAAACATTCCACTTAGATCTAGGAATAAAATCATTCCCGGAACCTCAACCCCCGCAAGGGTAAGGCCTAAGGTCAGATAATCCGATCAAGAAAAAATGTTCTAAGCCAAGAAATGCAATCGACATAAGTCCAGTCAAAAATCCAGAAAAGCCCAACTAAAGAATGAATAAAATAATATGTGCAAAAATAATCCAAGTAAGCCAAGTAGAGCCCAAAACTAGGAAAGCCCAAACCATGAAGGAAGGCATGTGTGCTAGCCCAAATCCGCATCTGGATGGATTGGCACTGGATCGCCATTTCCGGAATTGTCCCCATGTGAGTGATTTGGTATATTGGAAGGCTGGTCATGATTTCCGGTAGGCTCAGCACCGTCTGAATCCGGATTTCTCTGTGAAGTCTTCAGTGGTAGACTTCCGAATGGAATGAACTTCGTAGGCTTCATTCTATCTCCTTCATTGATTTCTTCATCTTTGTGTGAGAGATCTAGAACCTCATGATCATGCTTTAATGGCTTGTCATGTTGGAGTTGTGCCCTGATGGCCAACTGTTTATCGTTATTCTATCGTGTATAGGCAGATATAATATGTTTACGCATCTCATGCTAATGTAAACAAATATTATATTCCTAGATTTATACTTAAAGATGTTTATCAGATAGTGTTATTCTGCTGATGAGACTAACATCTTGAAATAAATATTTATCTAAATGTCCATAGTCGAGTACTAACGAGAGTGGGATATCGTTAATGCATGTGAGACTAGTGTGTGTTGGATGTTTGACTTAGTCTCATAGTCAATGACAGTGTGTTCGCATCCGCACATGGGCAGATATTATCTAGAGATAATAGGATGCCGGACTGACCCATCCTAAAGATGTTGCTTGAACTTTTAGTTCATGATATAAGCATCTTTAGCACGACCACGAGTGTAACTATCCTTCGACTTGAAGTATTATGTTTTCTGCATATGTGAACCCGCATGCTTTGATGCATTGTCCTAAGCCATATGAAATAAGGATGGTATACATGCTTTGCTTTGGGTATGCCGCAGCGCGTATTCAGAAACGTAGATTACGTACATAGAATTTGTCACTACTCTTTTTAAAGAGATTAATGTCTTATGGGGCCCACTAATAAGTTATGACTAAGGAAATTGCATGGCCATGCTGAGATGCTTTTATGACGTCTGTTCCTATTAGTCACACTTGATAAATCAGTGAATGACTTAATGGATACAAGTTGGATTTTATTAATCCCTTGCATTAAGTTTAGACATTGAGACAAAGGGATACAGTTACACGGAGTCTGAGTCGTGGAAAGGTTTTGACGGTGCAAACGTCTTAACTTATAATCTGGGGGCAATAATGTGTTGCTAGATCTCGCTTATTGCTTATAGTATTGGTGCAGAGCCAATACTGTGGCCAGCTTTATAAGTGCCTATACGGGTCACACACTTTGAACAATTTAAGGAGTAAGATTAAACAATGGGATAATAAGTAATTTGTATATTTGTAAAATAGTAAAATAAAATATTTTAGAATATAATATTATATATATAAATATTCGGTTATATATATTATATATATGTACCGATTAATGTATATATATTATATGTTGAATATTTTATTTTGGTTTGTCATTTTAATTATGAAAATAATTATCTTGACATAAACTATTTAAGGTATATTTGTATACTTGTTTAAAAATGATATGGGTATTTTTATTTGATTTAAAATAAAATTTTTATATTAATTTTTGGTGTCAAATAAAATACACTTTGAACATTTAAGTGGAGAAGAATTTTGAAAATCCTTCTCACTTTCTCAAATCTTCAATTACAACCATGTGATGTTTATGAGGACAAAAACACTTTTGACTTTGCATTTTAAAGATGTAGGAAATTTCCTAATTTGTCATTAAGTGTATAATTGTTTTTAAATCCTCTTTAACACTCCATATAATGATACAACACTTTTATTGATGTGTGAGAAGAAACATTCGGATATACCATTTAAGAGAGAGAAATATATTAGTTTGGTTCCATTAATATCATTTTGTGTGTAGAAAATATCTATAATATTTTCTAAATATTATTAGAAATATTTTCTATAGAAATATACAAGATTATTATTATCCCAATTTTAATCTTTATATTTTATACTACTATAATCTTTACTAGCATAAAGATTGTGGTAGACTCCGGCATTGTTCGTGTGTCAAAGTTGGAGACCGGACGCTTGAACGGTTACGTTTGCACTTTCAACGCTCTTTCTACGACTTCTTTGTTTCTACCGCTTACGGAGAAAGGTATAAACTTCTTACTCACTATAAGTTTTAGTACATGATTCTGGGCAAGATAATCATGTTAGGATGTTAAAATTTTTATATTCCGCTGCCTATCCTTGCATGGTTACCTTTCATGTCAACCACATGTTTTTCATCAAAGATGACATGTATTGACTCTTCAGTGATCATGGTTCTTTTGTTGAAGACTCTGAACGCTTTGCTCACCATAGAATATCCAAGGAAGATGGCTTCATCTAATTTCTCATCAAAAGTGTTTAGATGACTCTTCCCATTGTTTAACACAAAGCACTTGCTCCCAAAAATATGGAAATATGATATATTAGGCTTTCTCCCATTCCACAGTTCATAGGGAGTTTTGTTGTGCCTTTTATAAATCATACTCCTATTTTGAGTATAGCAAGCTGTGTTTACAGCTTCAGCCCAGAACCTCTTTAGAAAGAAAGCTTCTACCAGCATGGTTCTTACTACTTCCTTCAAGGTTCTGTTCCTTATTTCAGCTACACCATTCTGTTGGGGTGTCCTTGCTGCTGATGTCTGATGAAGAATTCCGTTTTCTTCACAGTAATGAATGATGATTTCATTCAGGAATTCTGTGCCTTTGTCAGATCTGATCTTCTGGATGGTCTGACTTGCTTGGTTTTGAATCAGCTTCATGCAGTTTGTGAGCTTCCCTTGAGTTTCCTTCTTGCTGTTGAGAAAGATTGTCCACGTGTATCTTGAGTAATCATCAACTACTACTAGGACACATTTCTTTCCACTTAGACTTATTGGAGTAACAGGTCCAAATAAGTCCATGTGAATAAGACTTAGTATCCTTGTAGTTGAGGGTTCCGGTTTTGCCTTGAATGTAGACTTGATTTGCTTTCCTTTATGACAAGCATAAAAAATGCTTTCCTTCTTGTACACAGCTTTGGGAAGACCTTCTACTAGCCCTTCTTTGGACAGCTTGTTGAGAGTTTTGAAGTTGAGATGACTCAACCTCTTATGGCAAAGCCATAGAAGGTTAGAGTCACCTTTGCTGATTAGGCATGCTTCCTTGACATCGTCCCACATCACTTCATATATGTTTCTGATCCTCTTCCGAGTGAGAATGACTTCATTTGTGGAGACGTTCTTGAGGGATGCCATGTCCTTGCAGAATTCCAGAGAATAACCTTAATCAAAAAACTGACTTATGCTAAGAAGGTTATAGTTGAGACCTTCCACATAAGATACAGCTTGGATGGTTAGTCCCTTGTACACCAGATTTCCTAGCCCTTTAGTAAGGCCAAAATCATTGCTTCCTCCAAAAGTAATTCTTGGACCATCATAGGGAATTAGATTGCTCAAAAGACTCGCATCACCCGTCATGTGTATGGAACAGCCACTGTCTAAGTACCAGACACCTGGGTACTTAGTGGCTTCCTGCATTAGGAGGAGGAAGGTTTTGGTACCTAATTCAGTTTGGGTCCGAATAGTTAATGGTGTGTGTCCCTACATCAAGTTTGAAGTTGCAGGGAATTTTCCTTGCAGCTCTAAACTTGTTGGGATTATAGTCATAATTGTAAGCATAAAACTTCCTATGTGCAGGTGGTGCTATTTCTTGTTTCCTCCTAGCAAACCTATGTTGATAAGACCTATAGTTTTGTCTAGGTTGTGCATAGTGTGACCTGTGACGGTTGTAAGTATACTTAGATGGAACAAATAGTTTCTGGGGTGGAGGATGACTATATCTTGGCATAGTTCACCACTCAGAATTTCTTGGAAAACTCCTATCTACCCCATAATGAGTATAGCCTTGTGTATAGTGGGGGTTAGAAGGTTTTCTTCTGAAATTGTTTCCTTTTTGAGGTGTGTCCAGTTTCCTATAGTTCTTAGGAGGGACTACCTTTTTGGGAACTTCTGTTGGTTTCTCCTTCTCCTTACCTTTCTGCTTATTGGGTTTGGCACTAGGTTTAGGAGGGATAAAAGTTGTTCTCCCTTTTCTTTTGGAACTGGAGGGGTCAAACCCAAGTCCTTCACGGCCCTTATGTTTGGTCGTTTCAAGAAGCTTATCCACTGCTTCTTTGGACTTCAGTATGCCTAGCTCCTTGTTGAGGGATTTCACCTTTTCAGAAAGAGATTCATTCTCAGCCTTGAGTTGAGTAATCTCACTTAGTTGACCTTTCCGACCTTCAGTCAACTTGAGATTCTCTCCACTCAATAGCTTGTTTTCCTCTGTTAAGGATGAGTGTTTAAGATTTATTTTCTCAAAATCTTCCATCATCTTTTTGAACTTGTCAAAAAGACTTTCAGAAGTTGGTATGCTTTCAAAAGAAGATGAACAAGAGGTTTGTGAAGTTACCTCTTGATCAGCATCATCCTTGGCCATTAGGTAGAGAGTGTCATCTTTTGACATGGTCCACCGGTCCTCATGGTTGGACTTCTCAGCTTTGCACTCCATGCAGACAAGGGCTTCTTCATCCGAGCTTGAACTGGATGACTCGTCACTTTCAGCTGCCACCATTGCCTTTTTCTTCTTGTCGTTTCTTTCTCTTTCTCTGTACTTTTCTACTTTAGGGTACCGGCATGCTGGCTTCCAATGGCCAGGCTTCCTGCAGTTATAACACAAATAAAATTCAAGAGGAGAGTCACTTACCTGTGGCTTTCCCTTGGATGGCCTTCTGAGTCAGCTTTCTTGAAGAACTTCTTGAACTTCCAGAATTGTTTGACCATCATGGCAAACTCCTCATCGTAATTCTCCATTTTTGAGCTTGGTGGCTGGCTGGATGAAGGGGTGTCACAGCTCCTTGGGCATGTCCCTTCGCTTGCTGGGACTCTGGGAGTTGTCATCAATACCGTGGGAAAAGCAGTGACTTGTTCTTCCTTCTTCTTCTTCAGCTTGTGCTCATAGGTTCTGAGCTCATCTAGAAGACCTTGGACTGTGTAGTTCTCCAGATTTCTTCCTTCTTCCATAGCTGTGGCTTTGGTGTACCACTAAGTTAGAAGGGACCTCAGTAATCTTACATTTTCTTTTGGAGAAAGAACGTGGTTAAGTGATGCAAGATCATTCAAGATTTTGTGGAATCTTTCATCCAACATATCAAATGATTCTCCGAGAAGCATTTTGAAGCTTTTGAACTTCTCAAGCAGAACCTCTATCTTCTGCTTTCTCAGGTCCTCTGATCCCTCACACAGCTTTCCAAGACCTTGCCATATGTCCATGGCAGTCTTGAGATGCTTGATCTTGGAGAAGGTGATGAGATCAAGTGTCTTGAAGATGGCTACTTTGGAGACGTTATCCAGATTGTGCTTCTTGCAATCTCAATCATCCCATTTTTCCTTGGGCTTTGGAATATACTGGACTACATCTGGATTGGTTAGATTCCTCTCAGGATTCTCTATTTGGATTTTCAAGGGTCCATCTTCAAGCACCATCCAAATGCAATCATGTAGAGTATAGAGGTGTGCTTCCATCATGATCTTCCAATCATCATAACCTAGAAGAGAGAACTTGGGCAAACCGTGATCCATATTGTTCACCATTATGATCGCTTCTCTTTAATCTAAATGTAGATAGTGAGAAGTTGGCTCTGATACCAATTGGTGGTCCCAAAGTGGTGAGATACAAAGTCTAGAGGGGGTGAATAGACTTTGTTACAAATTTAAAAGTTTTTCGTTTCTTTTGAAAACGTGAAAATGAGTGTTAATCTAGAGTTCTTGTGAACTTTATATTGTGTGTGGAAGTTGGTGGATTAGTAGAGCAGTGATCAATATGGATGTGTTAGTTTCACAGTTAATATAATTCCAAGTATGAGCAAAGATAAGAGAGACACGCAAACTTTAACGAGGTTCGAAGGTGGGGTAATCCTTCTACGTCCTCAAAATCCACTATGTAGTTGGTTGTTGAATGATGAACCAACAATTACACTTGAGTGAATTTCTGCACGGTATATCTTCGCAAGGCCAATGTTGCTACTGCACTCGTGCTGGCTTTGTTGTTCCTTCGAAGGTCACGCTTCTTGAACAACTGCAAGATCCGAACAATAGGACTTGCAAGATCAACTTGTAGGAAAGTTGATGTACCCCCTTTTTAATCAAGAAGTTTGATTAAAAGTTGTATCCTTTAGCGTGGTGTGGTACTTGAGGCAAGGAAACTTTCAAGTGTTTACACTATAGCTCTTTGGAAGGAGGAGAAGTTTGCTTCTGGATAAGGAGTTTAGAAATCTCTCTTTATCAAGCTTTTTGGCTAACTATGAATGAGATAGCTTTGTTCTCGTTGATGTTAGGTTGATGATTGATCAGTTGTGTTCTGTATCTTTCTATCTCATCATTTTCTCCAGTCTTCCATGGGAGCTATATATAGCTGGATTGGGTAATCTATCCGTTGAATCAAAAATAAACTATCCATTGCATTTGCTGGCTTCAATTTTGAATGAAGATTGTGATTGAGGATTCTTCATTGGAATGGGTGTTTGGACATACCTAATTGTTTGAGGAGGGATTCCTTTTTCCACAGAATCTGTCTTCTAGTTGTTGTTCAAGAATTCTGGACTGTAGCTCTTTATTGAGTGGAGTACTCAGTTTGTCTTCTAGTGCTTGTTTAGGAATTCTAGGCGAGCTCTTCAATTTGAGAAGTCCAGACTTTGTCTTCAAGTCATTTGTTCTTGAATCTGCTTAATTATCCTCAATCTAGCCGTTGAAAATCAAGATATTGATTTTTCCTTACCAACGGGTAGAATTTCTTCATTCAAGACTTAGATAATTTTCTAAGCCTTTTCTCACTTGTCTGCTTCTGAGAATTACGGTCTTTCTTGAGGCATCCGGTTCTTCGCTGACAAATCCGGAAAAGTCATTCATAGACTTCCGGGTGAGAAAGATATCCGCGCTAGTCTTCCGATCCAGATGACTTAGCCTTTAGAGGGTTGTTGCGAGACATCCGGTTACCATGTAGTGTTTCGGATTGGAGGATCTTCAAAGTAATCAACTTCTTTGAGAATTCCTTACTTGTCTCTGACATTTCCGATCAAGATATCCAATTTCCGTATCACTGAATTTGATTAAGTCTTCAAAGATTGACATCAAATCACATAGTGAAATATCACAATTTTATTGGAAATCTCAAGAACTCAGTTTTAACAATATTTCTAAAAAGAAAACTTACATTGAATATTTTGGGGATGACCTAAAGTCCCTATTACAATCTAAATACATCATCATCAAAATCTATAATATTTTTCCCAACAAGTACGACCGAGGCGGAGGCCCTCATCCAGAGGGTCGAGATCACGGCTGAGCAATTTAAGGAGGTGCTGGTAGCTCTGACGCCCAATCGCGAGATTGTGGTGGAAGACGCGACCGGAGGACCCGCAGGCAGGAAGGCTGGACCTGCGGGCTTGGGGGGAAAGAAGAAGAAGAAGGTAAGGAGGTCCAAGAAGAAGAAGGCGACCAAACCCAACGGGAAAGCAAGGATGGAGGATGAGCTGTCCAGATTGGACGAGGAAGATTAGTCGTCTTCCTTTGAGCGGGGGTAAACCTTCGATCGGTTGGGGGACCTCAAATCAAAGAAGCCTCGAACCTCCGCGTTCGATCGCTTGCAGGACACTCGGTCAGCTCGCAAGGGCGACCTGAGGGAGACACTCAAGGAGAGGATGGGAGAGTCCTCCGCAACTTCCAAGGTCGGCTTAGAAGAGCGACGAAAAGCGGTCGAGGACAAGGAAACAATCGAGTTATGGAAGATGTACGAACGTCTAGAGAACTGGTTGGATGCCCAGAATCCGTACCGCCAGGCAGTCTTCACCCTTCTCTAGAAGGATAATGTCATGTCCTCTCCCGGACAATTTTAAGACTCCACAGGTCAAAGCATACAATGGGACGACCGATCCCCAGGATCACCTTGCTCGCTTTGGGGAGAATGTGGTTATGTATGCATACCCCGAAGAAATTAAGTGCCGATGCTTCCTGGCAACATTGGAAGGGCAAGCTTGTGAATGGTTACATAAGTTGCCCAAAGGGTTGATCGACAAGTGAAACAACCTGGCCCATAAGTTTCTGGAACACTTCGCGTCTAGCCGGAGAGAGAAGCTCACGTTCTCACACCTGCTCAATGTGAAAATCCGGAAGGGGGAGCAGCTCTGGGAGTTTATCAACCGGTGGGAGAAGGAGGCTAGGGATGTCCAAGGGGCGGACGACCAGGCCTTGATCACTATGCTCCAGGCTGCACTCCCTCAAGGGGATGTGCGCAAGGAGCTGCGACGGAATCCGCTCTCCACCTACCAGGAAGTGCTAGCCAGGGCGAAGTATCTGGCACTGGAAGAAGAAGATGACGAGCCACCTGTCCGAAAGGAGAAGAAGAGCGGACATCCGGTGGTAGAAGGAAGAAAGAGGAAAGACTTTGGTAGGGGACCAAACCCTACAGGATATCAGGCGAGCAGACAGCCTGTCCATGCGGTACAGTCCTTACCCGCCCCTCCTTGCAGTCAGGAAAGCTATGGCGTCCAAGACGCACCCAAGTACTGCGAATACCACCATAACATCACCCACAACACGTCGGAGTGCGTTACGTTGAAAAAGGAAAAGGATCAGCTGATCGCTAGAGGGCCACCTCCTCGGCCGGAGCGACCAACATCAGGTAACCGGACCTGGAGGAGACCGGCGGCCCCCACCGCATCGATCACAGCAGGGGATGGGCAGGAGGACGGACGACGACATCTGGGGAGAGATTGCGACGACCTGGATGAGGAAGAAAGGCGGAACCGCCAACACTTGGGGTGTCGGTTCATTATGGGCAGCAATACCGGAGGGTACTTGGCGTCCTCACGGAAGAAGTGGAAGAACATGGTGCATCTAGCCGAGGTGCAAAGTCCACCGCTACCCAAGCGGAAGAAGAAGGAACCCCTGATCTTCACAGACAAGGATTATCCACCAGTCCTTAGCCCCCATCGGGATGCATTGGTGATAAAGGTGGAGATCAATAATGTGGTCGTCCACCGCATGTTGGTCGATACTGGCAGCTCGGTCAACATCATGCACAGCAACACATTTAAGGGGCTGGGGTTGTCCAGGAGCGACCTGAAGCCAATCCGTACCCCGCTGTCAGGATTTACGGAGGACACTATTGAAGCAGAGGGAACCATCACGGTGAAGGCTGGGGTAGGAGATGGCACCCACCGACTCTGGCTCGACATGAAATTTATGTTAGTGCAGCTTGACTGTGCACACCATTTGATCCTTGGGCGACCAGGTCTGGAGGACTTTGAGTGTGTAATCTCCCCCGTCCACCTGTGCATGAGTTTAACACCCCCACCGGGGTAGGAGTAGCTAAGGGGAATCAGAGTTTGTCCTGGTCGTGCTATGTTAGAGCAACCAAGAGTCAGGCAAGGATTGATGAGAATGTCAGCACGATCTGCGCCGCCATACAGAAAGAGGAGGGGCGACCCAGAGTAGAGCCGGCGAAGGAGATAGAAGAAGTCGCTTTGGACCCGGCTCTAAGCCAGAGCAGAAGGTGAAGATAGGTAAGACCCTGCCATGTAGGTTGAAGGAGCAGCTAATGGGCGTCCTTCGCTCCTTCAGAATATTGTTTGCCTGGGGTCCAGAGGACATGCCCGGGGTCAATCCAAAAATCATTTGCCATAGGTTGGCAGTGGATCCGACCCATAAGCTAATCAAACAGAAGAAATGTTTCCTTTCCTCAGAAAGGAGAGAGTTTGTCACCAAGCAGGTGGCAACCCTGCAATCCATCGGGCACATCCAGGGAGTCCGTTACCCAGAATGGTTGGCAAATGTAGTCCTCGCACCCAAAGGGAACACCTGGCGGATGTGCATCGATTACACCGACTTGAAGAACGCTTGCCCGATGAATCCTTTTTTATGTACCCCTGGATGGCTCCACCAAAACCCCAACTCTGCCCACATATCCAAAAGTATTCTTTCTTTTCTTTAATTCAAAATAAAGTCTTTCCCATCAATTTTTAGTCAAAAATGAAATCAAAGGAAGACAAGTCAAACCTTAGTTTCTTATTATCTTTTAAAACCTTTGTTTCTTTTCAAATCCTTTTTTTACCCAAATAATGCCTTCCCTTCTTTTCTTCTAATACTGATTCTGAACCTGTAAATAATCGATTATTGTTGTTTGATAATCGACTATTGTAGCCCTCTGATTCTTCTTCAAAATCTGCAACATCACATAATCGATTGTCTTGCAGTGTCAATCGACTATCTGGTTCCTCTGAACATTTCCAGTTGAGCTAAAGCCTAATAATCGATTTACCAAATGTGCTAATCGATTATTCCATAGCTCTGAATCCTGAGTGAATCTGTTCCTGTTTGCTCATCCTAAGATTGGGTATAAGGCTAAAATTATGTCCTGATTTTCAACAAAGAATAAAGCCTTTTCTTCCACAAAACNTCTTGTATTTTTCCTTATTTGTTGTTGTATAAATACTTCAGCCATGAGGCCATTGTAAGAACCAGATTATTGAATTAAAAACCTTGTTTACTCTTTTGAGTAATTCCTTTAAAATAGTGTGATGCTATTTTAACCAAATTTCCTAATGAAATATTTCTAAAGTTGGCTACTTTTGAATGCGTGTTAGGAGTCTAATTTTATACATTAGTAGTGATTATTAATGTGTAAAAGAAGATAAAAGCTCCAAGTTAAGATAAGGGTGTGTCATATCTCTTAACACCAACTTGGTTTATCCCTTCACTTTATTTCTGCCCATTTCATTCCTCACCATTTCTTCTTCTTAAACTTATTCTTTTCTCTCATTAAAAACACCAAAAAGATCTCTTTCCCACACTCGATATTTCATCCCTTCAGTTCTATCATCCATTTCCTTCCGCAAATCCGCCACAAAATAGCTACTCGATAAGACCCCGGGTCTCGGGTACAACACTTTTCTTCTCCCCAACATTGATCAGTTGGTGGATGAGACGGTAGGGTGTGAGCTGATGAGTTTTATAGATGCCTTCAGTGGATACCATCAGATCAAGATGGCCACGACAGATGAAGAGAAGACCGCTTTTTTTTCCAGGCAACCCTTACTGAGTTTTATTAAGATCTATTCGTCACCACAGAGTGAGGGGACGACCAAACCAATGCCTAACGCCAGCCCCTCATACGGAAGACATGCCTTCCGGGGAGTACAATAAGTAAAGAAAGGATGGGGAAGCCTAGAACAAGGCTTGACCAAAGCCACAAAAAGGTCCTAACTACCAACATACTAATCTAGGGCTTGACCAAAGCCACAATAAGGTCTAAACATACGAAACCAAAACTACGGCATGACCAATGCCACATACGGTCAAAACAAACAAACAAACAACCGAAACCAAAGCATTACCAAGGTAATGTGTCATTAAAAGGTCATGAGAAAGAAGAATGACAACACAAGAGGAGTGGTAATCATCTCCAAAGGGAGGAATACAAACCCATCCGAGTCAACCACTCCTCACTTCACAAACCATACATACCAAGACTAGGAAAACATATTATAAGCGCACCTATAATATCCAACTTCTCCTTAGCCCCAGTAGAACAAGTAATGGTTTAAAAACCTCCTAACAGAAAGCAAACACTATCCCCTAGCTGATAGGAAAAGGAAATTGAGCGCACCTAATATCCAAGTTCTCCATATCCCTAGAAAGATAGGACTGCATAATCAAGTCGAAGTAAAAGCAGCAAAGCTAGGAATGCGTTGAATATCATGTTGGCATAACACTTGACAGTAGGCAGGTAAATCAAAAATATCACAGAACTCCCAACTTGGATGGAGTTGATTATTGCACCACTTAACTAAATAGTTTGTGACCCTATTAGCCTCATGCTCACAGATATGTGCTGTATAAGTACAACAAGATAACAGAAAAGCCAACCTGCTGAAGTTGTTCATAGTAATTAGAGGAACAACAAGGTTAAGAAGCTGCACCAGTTCCTCAAAGTCGGCCTCAAATTGAATTTTGTGTAAACCAGCATTTAAACAAAAAGGAATAATAGCAATTAATATCTCAACTGCTGCCTCCATTTTAGTTAGCATGCCCCTGATGCTTTGTGCAAATAGAAAAGTCCCTGTAGAATCCCTAATCATAGCTGCTGCCCCACTTCTATGGTTTGATTGCAAATCTTCCACATTAAGTTTGATAGTGTGCACGGGAGGGGGGTCCCAAGAGACTTTTTTAAAATGGAAATGTTTGGGTAAAACACCTTTAAGTTGAAAAATAGCTTTCCAGTCAGTAAAGGAAGTGAAAAGTGAGGGCCATTTCCTACAAACCACCTCTGTTGCACCCATCCTCACTTTGAAAATAACACAAGCCACATTAATTTGCCCCTCCCCATACTTTTATGCTACATAGTGAACCCATAGTTCCCAAAGTATAAGCACTGGAATACAGTGCTGCAAATAAGTCGTGACCGTAGGTCTCTTAGAGGGTATTTTTGGGCCCCACCAAGTGTCTAAATGTTGAGTAACAGAGGCTGCCATGTTATTCATTCCAAATATATCATAGAAATATTGCCATACATATTGAGCTATATTGCTTTGTGAAAAAACATGCTCAATAGTTTCAAGAGAGGGAGTATCACAATATAAGCATTTTGAAGGCAAATTATAACCAAACTTTAATAGAATGGAGTCCAGAGGTAATTTCCTGAGCAAAACTCTCCAACACAAAAAGGACATCTTGAAAGGAATACGAGTATTCCAACACTTCTGAAGTTGTACGGACGTCTGACCATTGCACCCCATGAAATGTTTAGCAGCCTTGAGTGTAAAGAGGCCATTAGACCTAGGCTTCCAAATGGCTTTATCAGGTTTGTTAGTTCCCAACCCTGACAGATCCACATTAAAGTGGAAAAAGAAACCTGGATCCATGAGGTTTTGTAATCGACCAAAATTCAAAGTATTATTCACCACATACTCTTTGAAAGGAGGAAAAAGAAATCTCACATTCTCCTAGTTGGTAATACGAGCTAAAGCTCCAAGACCTGTCCAGTTATCCCACCAGAAGCTCAAGGATCCATCATATATCTTCCAAAATATGTAGGGTTCAATAAGGTTTCAAATGAAGACCATCCTCTTCCATATGTGGGACTCACCATGTTGCCACACCTTAGCAACAGGGTGAACTCTTTGACAATATTTGGCTTTCATGAATTGAGTCCATAAGGTGACAGAGGTTCTAAAATTCCACCACAACTTGGCACTTCAAGCATCCACCATGGTCTGCATTCTTGTAAAGCCCAAACCTCCTTCTTTTACACGAAAGCTCATATGCTCCCATGAGCTCCAATGGTAGTGCTTTTTCCCAGCAGATTGGCCCCAAAAGAAGTTTGAAAAGCTCTGCTCCATTTTACTAAAAATTGTTTTGGGAGGTTGAATAGCCGAGAAGAGATGGGAAGGAAGAGCTTGCAGCACACTCTTAATGAGGACTTGTTTACCACCATAGGATAATAATCTCCCCTGCCATCCCTCACATTTTTTTGATATTCTCTCCAATAGTGTGTTAAAATAGCACACTTTTAGCCTGCCTTTATATATTGGACATCCCAAATAATAGAATGGGAAAGGTTGGTGTTTAACTGAAATGAGATCAGCCACTCTTTGAGTGGTGACAGTAGCGCTCCCATGATGCATATAAAAGGAACTTTTTTGTGTGCTCACCAATTGGCCCGAAATGTGCTCATAGAAATGCAGATCCTCCATAATTTTGAGGATAGAGTTCCTTCTTCCTGAGGTGAAAATTATCATATCATCAGCAAAAGCTAGATGACTAATAGTTTGGATGCCTCTAGGTTGAGTAAATGGGATAATTCCTTTACTATGACTTCTGCGTGTGAGAAGGTTGGAGAGAAATTCAGCTGCTATAATAAATAGACCTGGAGATAAAGGATCACCCTGCCTCAATCCCCTAGAGGAGGTGAAGAAACCTTCCCTTTGGCCATTGACAAGAACAGTATACCATATGTTGGAGACCATTCTGAACACCATGTCAATCCATTGTTCACAAAAACCCATTTGTCTCTGGATTTTGTTGAGAAAGGCCCAAGAAACTCTGTCATAAGCCTTAGCCAGATCGAGTTTCAAAAAAATATCCCTGTGTTGTAGTTGCATACCATGACAGAGTTCTTGAGTTAGCAAAAGCAAAATATTTTCAGTTATAGACCTCCCTTGGATGAAACCAGATTGAGAAGGGGAGATGATATGAGGAAGAACACCAGCCAATCTTGAATCTAGAACTTTAGAAATAATCTTGCTGCTGAAGTTGCACAGACTTATAGCTCTAAAATCAGCAAAAGTATTGGGGCTGTCAACCTTGGGCAGTAGTATAATGGCTGTATGTGCAATGCTCTTAGTCATATAGTCACCAGCAAAGAAAGCACAAACCATAGAGTACACATCCAAGTGATTAATATCCCAGCATTTTTGATTAAACAAACCAGTAAAACCATCGGGACCTGCAGCACTGTTAGGATTAAGAGAAAAAACTGCTTGTTTAACTTCATCCATAGTAGGAGTGGCAACCAACTGTACATTATCACTTGCAGAGACCAAACGATTAATACGTGAGAGAGGGCTGTAATCAATCTCCCCCCTTTGTTCCTCAGAAAACAGTTGGTGGAAGAACTCAATAGCTTGAGTAGAAATTTGTTGATGATCCTCAATCCAATTACCATCTAGGCCTTTGATTTTATGAATATACAGTTTCCTTCTTCTGGCTTTCACTAAGGCATGAAAATATTTAGAATTTATGTCCCCATCCACAACCCACTGTACATGAGCTTTTTGCTTCCAAAACAATTCTTCCAAGTGAAGTTGGTGTAGATATTGAGCATCCACAGATTTGAAATGCATCAAGTTCTCATCAGTAGGTGCAATCTGATAAGTTTCCTCAGCTTCCTGGACTTTTTTCTCCAAAGCCTCAAGTTTAGTGAAAATGTTTCCAAAGACCTCTTTATTCCAAATGTTCAAAGCTTTTCTGGTAGCAAGTAGTTTGGTAGAGAATTGGGTCATGGGTGGACCAGAGCTCTCCATAGACCAGGCTTTTTGAACAACACGAATAAAATTAGGGTGAGTTGTCCATGCATGGAGAAAAGAAAACTGTCTGGGGCTTTTAGTTTGAGTATCACAAGTAACAGAGATTTGCATATACAAAAGCCATACTCACAAGTTGTTGGTTAGAAAGTTTAAGAACATCCACATAGATTACCTGTTCTTCATCAGCAATGATACTAAGCTGGTATGTGTCCTTCCAGAAAATCCATATCTTCCCTTGACAACCAACAATGTGATGAGGAAAACCAAGGTGTCTTCTAGTAGTTGAACAAGCAGCATCTGCTCCCCTAAAAGGCTCAATGAGACAAATAATATTAGGATGATATTTAGATACCAGATGGTGTAATCTATCAAGGGACCCTCTGGTAAAAATCCCTCTTACATTCCACACAAGTGTGGAATCCATCAATTAGTTTGAGAAGGGGAAGAAGTTCTGGCCTTGCCAGACTTCTTAGCATTAGGTTGTTTTGGTGACTTAGCTTTTGAAGTCCCCTTTCTAGTATTTGCAGCAGGAGTGTCAAGAGGAGTATCATTTAAGAGTTTTCTTGCTTTATCATCCAGTATTGGAGAGGAAAAAGAATCTTCTTCGCCTATTGGACTTAAGTAACCTTCATCAGACCACATCTCCTCAGTATCTTCCTCTATAGTTTTTGGACCAGGGTCAAGTTCCTCCAACATAGCAATTTTGTTAGATGGAATAGTATTTGCTGAAGTGTTTTCAGCACTCTTCAATTGTTCTGGTGGGTGGGGTATAGGTAGGACAGGAAATTGTACTCCATGCTGATCAACAGGTTGTAGTTCCAGCTGTTGCAAAACACCAAGGGCAATTTGTGAAGGGTGGAATTCAGGAGCTTTGGGGTTTAGAACAGTTTGATCTTCAGATAAATGTTCCAGGATACCAAATGAATTAGAATGTGTGCCCAAAGGGGGTTTAGGGGCTGATTGTGGGAGCTGACTTGAGAGGTTTTTGGGAATAATACTAATAGTGGGAGTTAGAGCAAATTGTTTAGGTTGCTGTGATTCCTTATGACCCAAGGTCTTGGTAGTAGTTTTCTGTTGATGGTGTTGTTTTTTGTGTACAACTTGAAAAGAAGTATCCTGCCCAGGTGCTGGCGTTGGATGTGGAAAATGGTTTCTAGTTGCGGTTGTCTCTGAATTTTTGACATTTTGGACTTTAGGGACATACTTCATGCTTTGTGGGATTTGGTGAGAGGGTGCTTTACTTGTATCTGGCTTGGATGTGGTTTCCAGCATAACATATTTGCCTTTTCTGATCTTCTCTGCCCTAATATGCTGTTCTTCCCCCAATTTACATTTATCAGTTGAGTGACCTTGTTTAAGACATTTGGAACAGTAGAAAGAGATTCTTTCATATTCTATAGATTGATAAAACCCCTCATCCTCCCTTCTAGGAGTCATTGAAGTTCCAATAAAGACCTTTTGAATAAGAGGCTGCATTAAGTCCAATTCCACCCTGACCCTTGCAACATGGGGCCTAGATTTGTTCAAAGTAGCCTGATCAACCCCCAAAACTTTGCCCAATGGCTTGCATACTAGAGTAAGTGTAGTAATATCAAAGAAATGAATTGGCAAGCCATGCAATAGAATCCAAACTGGAGCAATTGAAGTTTCTGTTTCTGTGTTGAAATCCAAGGTTGATCTGAAAAGTCTCATTGGGTTAGCTCCATTGAAAGCAATTTGATTTTTTAACAAAATATCAGTGCAGTCTTGGCTATTAGTGAAGGTATGAAAAACATGTCGAGGACCCCTCAATCCAATTGTAACTTGACCCTTTAGGACATACTGAGTTGCAAAGTGCTTCCTGATAACTTCCAGTTTTGGTTGTCCATGAGAAAATTTTCCCACAAGTGTAAACCTATCAATTCTAGATAGGTTTTCAATCTCTTCCTCTGCAAACCTGATGGCAGGAGTGTCTCTGTGCATTATCACATTTCTGTCTGGGAGTTTTGCAATCATATTACCCAAAGAGGGAACAGGAGCGGAGTGAGGTGCAACAGTTTGAGCATAACTGAGCTTCGGTAACACAACATTAGTCTTACCATCCAATTGAGTAGTAGACTTAAACTGTGAGGGAGCTTGGCTTTTGACAGTGGGAGGAAGTGATTTAACAGCAGGGGCCTTAGAAGAGGAGGCAATATTTCCAACATCAGTAGGGACTTTAGTTACAATAGGTTCCAGAATTTCTTGAGCACATTCAGGCTTATAAGATGAAACAGACAGAATAGAGCTAGGACTATAACGCTGAACAAATTCTAATGCTTCCTCAGTTTTTCCCATTGCCAACAAATGTTTAACATAAGTTCGAAATGCATTAACATAATTCTCACTAGGAGTTGAAGCCATTTTACCATAGCCTTTGATTTCTGCAGACAAAGGGGGGAAGTCTTCGTGACTGATATCTTCAACTTCAACAATTTTAGCAATGGGATTAGCCTTTAGAGGGGCGATTAAGCTGGAGGATGCCTCAGGAACAAGTGCTAAGGCTTGTAGCTCCATTTTCGCTGAGTTGTGAGTTTGCATATGCGAATCCAAAATTTTGGATTTCAACAAATCCGAAGTAGAATCTGTAATCACTGGTTGAGAGACCTCCATTAGAGGTAGGCGATGCCCTGGAGGGTCATCTTCCGCCATGGAAGCGCGCAAAACTGTGCAAATCTCAATCGCAGCTCTAAATCTCTAGAAGTGCCGAAACTCCACCAAAATCCACAAATTAAGCCAACGGAGGAGGTCGCGAGGGGGCTTTCAGGGCGGTCACCGGTGATGGGATCGCCGGTGATGATCGATTTGGAGGGAAAAGATGTTATTCACACAAGAGAAGACCGCTTTCATAACCCCCAATGGGGTATATTGCTACAAGGTGATGCCTTTCGGTCTAAAGAATGCTGGCGCGACCTATGCACGAATGGTCAACAAGCTTTTTGCGCCAGTGTTAAGGGGATGCACGAAAGCATATGTGGACGATATGATCGTCAAATCAAAGCAGATGGAGTCTCATACCCAGGATCTAGAAAGAGTGTTCAGGATCATGAAGAAGTTCAAGCTCCGCCTCAACCCCAAGAAGTGCACATTTGGGGTTCAGGGAGGTAAGTTTTTAGGGCATATGGTCAGTCGAAGGGGGATCAAGCCCAATCCAGAGAAGGTGAAGGCAATTTTGGAAATGGAGCCTCCGCGGAATGTGAAGGAGGTCCAACAGCTCACAAGGAGGATCACTGCTCTCAGTCGCTTCATATCGAAGATAGCTGATCGAGCGGCGCCCTTCTTCCAAACCATAAAGAAAAGCAAAGGTTTTGTTTGGATCGAAGAATGTCAGCGGTCCTTTGAAGGATTGAAGGCGTACCTCCTCTCACTGCTCGTGCTTTCGAAGCCGGAGCCCGGAGAGACTTTGTTCCTGTACTTAGGAATCTCTCATCGGGCTGTGAGCTCAGTGCTTGTGAGAGAGGAGGAAGGTATGCAGCACTAAGTGTATTACGTGGCCCGGGTATTTCGAGGGGCGGAGCTGAGATATACTAACATGGAAAAGACCATCTTCGTGGTGGTGTGTACAGTGAAGAAGCTCACCCCCTACTTTCAAGCACACCCGGTCCATGTGCTGTCTCAAATTCCGATTGGAACCCTCCTTCGGAGCCCGAACACTCCGTCGCGTGTCAGCAAATGGGAATATGCCTGGGTTCTTTCCAGATAGAATTTAAGCCGCGACCGGCGATCAAGGGGCTGGCCTTGGTGGACTTTGTGGTAGAATGCACGGCGATGGAGGTAGAGTCCAATGGAGAAGAGCCCGAGGGAAACTAGTGGACCATATACACTGATGGCTCGTCCGCGACTGATGCTTCGGGGGAGGCGTCGTGGCATTATCACCAGAGGGTTTCAAAGCATACTACTCTGTAAGGGTCCGGTTTAAGGTCTCAAAAAATGAGGCTGAGTACGAGGCACTACTCTGCGGTTTGAGGCTGGCAGCATCATTGAAGGCCAAGCATCACAGGAGAATTTGAAGCCAAGGATGAGCGGATGAAGAAATACAGAGACACCGCATTGGAGTTGCTTAAGGCATTCAGGGCGTACCGGATAGAGCAGGTCCCTCGAGAAGAAAATGCCGAGGCGGACATCCTATCAAAGCTTGGTCCAGATTCCCCGGATCATATCAAGGAGATGACCCAGGAAGAAGAGTCACTACAAGAATCTCGCGTATAAGCTGCAAAAAAATAGAGGGGGATATTTCCGCCTCTAATTAGGTGCAGAGCAGAGGGGGAATATGCACCCTCTGTTTTATTAGTGGGTAACATTTCCGCCTCTAGTTTCGTAGCTAATTGAAATAAATTTCAATTTTATTACCGGGAGATTAAAGTTAAATAAAAAATAGCGGGAGAAATAAAAATTTAATTTTTTTTTAAAAAATATTCGAATTAGAGGCGGAATAATCCCACACTAGTATCAAACACAAAAGAGTCGGACTTATCCCTCGCTAAACCCGTAAATTTACAATAAAAAAAGATGGAACTAGAATAAGGGTAATATTTCCCCCTCTAATTCAAAAATAAAAATAGTGTGGTAATTTTGTGTGGTATGTATCTCCCCCTTATCCCATTAAGGAAAAAAAAGCCTCTTCTGTTTCTCCCTCAAAGCAGCCGAGGAGTGACCCGCTAGCTGAAGCAGCTGCATGTGAGAAGCCGCTGAAGTGAGAAGCCGTCACCCCCGCGTCGCCGACCGCCGCCACTCCGCTCTCTTCTCCGCCATCTAGCAAGCCGACGCTCAGCCTCCCCTCCAATTTCTAGGTTTTAACTCATCTTGAAATTACTCTAATTGTTCAATTATGTGAATTTCTTTTCTTGTCTCTTGAAAATTCTCTAAATTCTTCAATTATGTGAATGAAAATATTCTAATTGTCCAATTGTATGGAATTTTATGTTTTACTTTTGTTACCCCAATTTGATTTTTGATTTTATATTTGTTGGTATATTCTTATTCTAATTGTTCAATTATGTGGAATTCTTTTTGTAAATCAGTTTTAATGATGATTTTTTTAAACTAAAATAATGAAAGAATCAAATTTTATTGTGTCTTGGTTTTTGTTCCCACCTACCAGTTTTAAAGTAGGTTTGATTGTACAAATCCGGAGAGTTTTTTTAAAGTTGTAGTTTTGAAACAACAAAATATTATCATGCTTAGGTTTATTTATTGGTATTTGGATATCTACTTGTCACATATCGTACTGTATTTATTACCATTATATTTTATTTTTATACTCGCCCAAAAATAAGGTTCCCATTATGGAATACGAATATGTTTAAATAAATTGGTATTAAGATGCAGAATATGGATCGTACTTGGATGTATGAAAGACTTTATCCAGGGAGAAAAGGGTTGAAAACTGAATTCATTGAAGGGGTGAAAGAATTCGTTAGAAAAGCAAAGGAACTTCCACAATTTTTATCAGAGGGAGGGATTCGATGTCCATGTGTGAAATGTGAATGCATGAACATATTAAGTGAAACAGATTTAAGAGCTCATTTATACAAATATGGATTTTAGCCTAATTATTGGACTTGGACAGAACACGGGGAGGATAAGCCACTTTTTGATATTAGAGATGACTCAATTGATTATGATTTTGATGATTTAAATGAATTTGAGATGATGGATCATATGGTTTGCGATGCTCTAAGACAAGTAGTTGATGATAGTAATGAAGTGCATATTGAGGAAACACCAAACCCATCATGCCCAAAGTTTTATGATATCTTGACGACTGCTAACCAACCAATTTATGAAGGGTGTTCCGAATCACCATTATCTCTTTCTGTTAGATTGTTGGCAGCAAGGTCTAATTGGCATGTACCCCAAAAGTGTGTGGATAACTTTGCACAAATGTTGGTTGATGTTTCACCTACAAAGGATAACATACCCAAAAATTGTTATGAGGCAACGAGACTAGCTTCAAAATTAGGTCTGAAGGTTGAGACAATTGATTGTTGTGTGGATGGTTGCATGTTGTTCTATAAAGAGGATAAGAACTTGGATGCTTGTAAATTTTGCAAAAAGCCTAGATTTAAACCACAAAGTCATGGGATGGGAAAGCATAGAAGAGTTGCGGTGAAAAAGATGTTTTACTTTCCCATAAGGCCTAGATTGCAAAGAATGTATGCATCTAAAAAAACTGCAAAACTTATGACATGGCACCATGAGAACAAAAACGACAACGATGTTCTTCGACATCCATCTGATGGTGAAGCATGGAAACACTTTAATATGTGTTATCCTGACTTTGCGGATGAACCGAGAAATGTCAGACTTGGCTTATGTGCAGATGGATTTACACCATACATTCAAGCTTCTGCACAACCATATTCTTGTTGGCCTGTAATTTTTGTTCCTTACAACCTCCCTCCTGAATTTTGCATGACAAAACCATACATGTTCTTAACTTGTCTTGTTCCAGGCCCGAAGAATCCAGGTGTAAAAATAGATATATTTTTACGACCCATGGTGGATGAACTACAAGAATTATGGATTCATGGTGCTTTGACATATGATGCTTCCAGAAAAAAGAACTTCATGATGAGAGTTAGTCTAATGTGGACCATTAATGATTTTCCAGCATATGGTATGTTATCTGGCTGGAGTACGCATGGCAGATTAGCATGCCCATATTGCATGGAGGATACAAAAGCATTTTGGTTGAAATATGGGAGAAAACATTCATGGTTTGATTGTCATCGACGGTTCTTGTCTAAAGACCACTCGTTTCGAAGGAGTAAAAGATCATTTAGAAGGAACACTAAGGAGAAGGAAGGGCCACCATTTATTTTTGATGGCAACCTCGTGTGGCAAAGTGTTCAGGACTTACCACAAGTGTACATTTAATTTGTACCCTTATTTTTTGTTTGTACTCATCTTTTTTCTTTCTTCACATGTGACTGTGTAGTTGGATTCCTTCAAAACCCGGCGTCAAAATGATAGGGAAATCAATTAAGAGTGCTTATAGAGAGCCATGGCGTACCTGGTGTTCCATGGCGTACCGATGGAGGGAAGTTTGCCAAGAGTTTTGAAGGGCCGTACATCATAAAGGAAATGTTCGCCGATGGAACCTTCAGACTACAAACACCAGCGGGAGGCGACGTCTCGCGGGTATGGAATGCTGCCAATGTTATCAAATTTTATCAGTAGATTTTACTCCTACCATGTTTCCCCTTTGAGTTTAATAGAGTCAGTAGTTTTGGCACTTCTCTTCTTGAACTTCATTGCAAAAAAAAGGAGCGACCAAAGAGATCGCTAATGCGAGCTACATGCTGATTCGCACTAAGATACCCATCAAGGGATGAAGTGCCAAACCCTGTTAGCGACCAAGTCTAAGGGCTATCGGAAGGTGCTTGATCTATGGTCGCAGGGGCGACTATAGGACAACACGCCTAACAGAAGGGCGACGCCGTGGCAAGAAAGCCTAAGAAATGGCTAAGTCCAGAACATAAGATCTAATGGTTACATGAGCGACCAGAGGACTTGTGAAAAATATGGCGACGCCATGGGAGCGAAAAGGCCCCCAAAATCGAGGATTGAGGAGACCTGAACGCTTGAAATAAGGTGCAAAAGAAGATGGGACTTGTAAGTAAACAGGTAACATCGAAGTACATTCATGAAAATATCTATTACACTTCAAGAAACCCCTTTTGCATCTACACATCCAATACAAGTGAGAACAACTTCCATTCTACATACATCCAAAAGGGGAAATTCTCCCATACATCTCTCATACAATACAAAAGAAAAAGAAAAATCCAAACTTTGCGCGGCTGAAGCCCGGAAAGGATGAGGAATACAATGGAAAAGGCAAGGTTGAAAGGTAGTTCTGCAGCTGTGTGGGCCGACAGAACTCCGATCACCGGCCGTCCAGAACGAACACCTTTCTTCTCCGACATGGAACAGAGATGGTCGCCCCTAGCCTGTTAGGGGTGAAACGGGGGTCTTATCAAGTTGATAATTTAGTGGCGGATTTAGTGGAGGGTGTTTTAGGAGTTATTTTTGGTATTTTATGGAAGAAAATAATAAGATAAAGAAGGAGAAATGGGGAGGTAAGAAATGGAAGAAAATCAGGGATGGATAAACCAAGTTGGTGTTTAAGAGATATTACACACTCTTATCCTAACTTAGGGTTTGAATATAGAATTTAATTAAGATATGACACACTTAATCAAATATCTAGAACCTAAAACTCATACTTAAGATAACCACTCTTAAGATATAGAATTAGGAATTTGGCTAAAATAGCATCACACTATTTTAATAATACTCAAAGAGTAAAATGTTTTAATATTCAAAAGGTATGTTACAATGGCCATAAGGCCTGAGTTATATAGGCAGGGGAAGAGGGAGACTATTCAAAATACATTGAATGTAAACTTAGGGAAGCTTCCTTGCAACAATCTCTTCCAATGCATGGAGTATTGGCCATTCATTCATGTCTCCTTAGTGGAATAAAATCAGGGATGGGGCTAGGGTTGTGGGGGTTTGTGTTTTTGTTCCTAGTGGTTGTTTCTTGGGTTTTTATGGCTATTATTTAGGTAAAAATGGGGGTTGTTTTTGGCTAATAAAAGGGGGCAGGGATGGGGGATATAATGTGTGGTTTTGGACTTATAAGTTTGGGTTATTTGTAAGGGAACATGGGCAGGAATGAGTGGCTAGTGGTGGGTCAGGGTTTTGGCTCTTTGTGGGTGTTTATGTTGGGATTGTGAAGTGTATTTTGGCCAGGGGGTGAATAGAATAGAGGGAGGGTTTTATTTGTTGAATAAAAGGCTTAAAAGAAGGAAAATAACAACAAACAAAAGGTTTTATTTTACGCACCCTTATTTTCGGCCATGGGGTAAAATAAGTGTAGGAAAACTTTATGTTTGAAAGGAATTAAATCGAAAGGAGTTTTGGATGTTTAGGGTGGGGTTTGGCGGAGTGGGAGTTGGTTGGCAGAACCCTTAGGTCCGAAGTTATTTTGGCCTCTCGGGTTGAAGGACTTGGAATTCTCATTAAAATGGATCATAATGTTTGAACGTAAGTCCTTTGGTTTTTGCGAGGGTGTGGGAGATGGGGGAGGGTATGTATGGCCAAGCCCGGATATAACATCCTTCCGGTCTTCAAAAGAGTTTGTCCTCAAACTCGGAAGATCTTCAAAATCCTCGTACGGGCTAAGATCTCTTAGATGGAATGTGGCAGCAACTTTTAGACCTCGTGTAAGATCAACCACGTAGGAGTTTTTGTGAGCCTTTGCCAATACTTCAAACGGGCCATCGTCTTGGGGTTGTAGCTTTGACTTGCGTTTATTGAATAAACGCGCCTTATGAACGTGAACCCATATTACGTCACCGGGCTGAATGGACCATTTCGAGTCATGACTCTTTTCAATCTTCTTTTCATACGGCCCTGCAAAAACTCAACACAATTGGTACGAAGTACCGTTAACGAAGATAGGCCTCGAGCAGAGGTTTCCGCGTTAAGAGTGACGACTTCTTCGTGGGTCTTCTCTTCTTGCTCTTTTTATTTTATCTCTGTAACCCAAAACGGGTTATCCTCTGCGTCTTCAAACACTTCTTCATTCTCTTTGACAAGTTCTTCATCCCAAATGGGATCACAGTCCTCGTCATCATATTCGTCCCAGATGATCTTTGGGGTAGTGGGTTGCATGGTTTTGGTAGCTTGAGAAGAAGGTAGTTCGGACTTAGAAAAATGGGTAGCAAAGGTCGGAGTTTGAACCATGAAGAAAGATGACTCTTCAAGGGTACTTTTGGGGGTTTGTGGTAGGCTTAAAGATATGACTTTGGGAACGGATTGGGGTGGGGACGTTGGACCGGAGTTAGGCGTGTGTTGGGCATTTTGTGGAGGGATGAGGGGCATGGTTTTGGAAGAGTTTGGAGGCAGGGGTATTGAGAGGGTTTTGGGGTTCTTTTGGGCAGGGGTTAGAGACAAAAAAGAGGTGGTTATTGAGGAGTATTGGGGCATGGGTGTTGAGGTGATATTGGGGACAATTTGGGCAGTAGTTGTGGAAGGTAATGACATGGTGTTAAGTTGTTTTTGAGCCGTAGGTGTGGGAGAGGTTTGGTGAATATTTTGGGCAGTAGCTAAGGAAGAAACATAGATGTGTTTAGATGGTGTTTGAAATGTAGGTGTGGGTGATGGAATGGGGATGGCTGTGGCCGTGCGTAGGGTGCTTGCTCTTGGTGTTTTTGGAGTGGCTTCATGGGGTAGTTTTTGTGGAGACAAAGGCATGGTTGGGATATGAGTTTTAAAGGGGTTTGGGGGAACCATGTGATGGTAATCTCTCGGCAAAAATCTCTTGATCAAAAGCATGGAACAGAGATGGTCGCCCCTAGCATGTTAGGGGTGAAATGGGGGTCTTATCAAGTTGATAATTTAGTGGCGGATTTAGTGGAGGGTGTTTTATGGCTATTATTTAGGTAAAAATGGGGGTTGTTTTTGGCTAATAAAAGGGGGCAGGGATGGGGGATATAATGTGTGGTTTTGGACTTATAGGTTTGGGTTATTTGTTAGGGAACATGGGCAGGAATGAGTGGCTAGTGGTGGGTCAGGGTTTTGGCTCAGCTCTTTGTGGGTGTTTATGTTGGGATTGTTAAGTGTATTTTGGCCAGGGGGTGAATAGAATAGAGGGAGGGTTTTATTTGTTGAATAAAAGGCTTAAAAGAAGGAAAATAACAACAAACAAAAGGTTTTATTTTACGCACCCTTATTTTCGGCCATGGGCTAAATAAAGTGTAGGAAAACTTTATGTTTGAAAGGAATTAAATCGAAAGGAGTTTTGGATGTTTAGTGTGGGGTTTGGCGGAGTGGGAGTCGGTTGGCAGAACTGTAACGCCCCAAAATATACCCTAGAATTATTAATAAATAAACAATCAATTAATCAAATTTTTTTTAATTAAGAATAAATGTTTGTTGGGCTTTGGGCCAAAATGAAATATGTTTGAATATTGAATATTACCATCAGGATAAGTCTCATAGAGATAAATCCAAAATATTGACTAATTATGTGATCTTGATTGGGAACCTGTGTACAGACCCAAATCAAGAATATATGAAGAAATTATTATGATGTGAACTTTGAAATGATTTATTGAAATAAATCATTAGAACAAATTATATGAATTAATTCTGAGAAACCTTTTTGAATAAAGATCAACTAAATCAATTTTGACTCTGTCAAAGTCAAACACCCAAAAATATGATGTCGGAAAAAGTATTACAAATAAATATAAAAATTATATCAATAGATAGAGTTTAACTGCCCGATGACAACGGTGCAAACGGAAGTCAATTCGGAGAAAGTTGAACCAAAAAGTGTACCCCAACTGGAACCAAAATTGGTCCCAATCAGGGACACTGTGCGAACGGCACCTCCCAGCGCACTAAGCCGATTGTGAATCTTCCTACGCTCACCAGTGTCTTCTTCTCCCTCAAATCCACTATATAAAGGGAGCTAAGCATTCTCAATTCTTCACCAAAACATATACTTCCTTCTTCTATTCTATTGCTCAAATTAAGGAGAACGCTGTAGTGCTGTCAATTTGGTGAGAGGTCGCCGGAGTTGGGAGTAATCGTCACCGGAAGATTCGCCGGAAAATATTCAAAACCTTCATTTACCTTCGAGGTAAGCCCGTAGATATATCTAATGACTAGAATGTTCGTATAGATCGTTTCTACGTTCATAAACGCTCGTTTGGTTGACTTTTGTGTTTGACATGCTTGAAGAACCAAGAATCATAAACCATGGAATTGATGTTAAAACTATGAATTAATGATGCCAAAATGATCTATGAACCTTGGAGAACATCTCTATATAGTTTCGTTGAAGTTCGATAACTAAAAACGGTATTTCCGAAATTGGACCCGAACGAAGAAGAAGATGAACAGTGGCTGAAACACCACTGTCTGGATCGATCCAGGGGCTTGGATCGATCCCCTGGGAGTGATTTTTCATAGTATGGATCGATCCAGAGGGCTGGATCGATCCCCCGAAGT
>OOIL02002873.1:165416-181461 GCA_900332095.2 Cuscuta campestris | reverse complement strand
CTAATCTCTAAAGCTGAGAAAGATCTAAGTGATTATCATGAAAGTCTGAAGATTGAGATTGTCAATTTAAATGAACGACCAAATACAAATGGGAAGAGACCTCTGCAAGAAATTGATAGTGCCCTACACTCGAAAAACGGAAAATCAATGACAATTCAATCGACGTCATCCATGAACAAAATGAGAGGATGGAAACATCCAAAGTGTAACGTTTGTAAAAGACACCATCCAGGAGATTGCTGGCGTGCGCAAGGATTATGTCTAAGTTGTGGTAAACCTGGACATTTCCAACGAGAATGTCCCTCTAACCCTAAATCATATTCGGTTACTTCTGTCCAAAATCAACCTGTTCGCTCAGGAACAAGTCAACGTTCTAAAACACGAAACAATTCAAAGAATCCAACCCAAGGATGATACTCTGTGAAGATCCTAAAGTGCTACAAGGGCTCGAGATATATTGAATAATGTAGAGACCTTATGTAAACAAGAAATTATCTTTCGATTGTATCCCAAGAATATTCGTAACTGCTAGAATCTTCGTGTATTGAACACTTTGTATAATAAAATCTTTCATTTGACTCATCCTGCGAAAATATTTGATATTTACATGATGCATTCTGATGTTGAAAATAGATATTTTTTTTGCACTGGCCATGCAACTTAGAATAATATTTATGGTTAACTCATAATGTTCATAGACAATGTTATTCCATCATAAATTCAACTGGAAATACATAAAGTAATATTACAAATGTAATTCTAAATCTAATCCCCCGGGATTTACAAACTCGTCATAATTAGCCCCAGGACCCGGAAAAGCTTTAGCAAACGCTAGCTTGTCTAAAAGCTCATCAACAAAGAAAGAAGAGATGAAAAGTTTCCTCTGATTCAAATCCATGAAGTTTTGCCTCACCGCATCATCTAGAAACTTGATTAGGTTATTGAAATAACCGTCAATGTTCAAAAGACCAATGGGTTTACTGTGTAACCCTTCGGATGCCCATGAAATCAAAGTGAATAAACCTTCCATAGTGTCAATCCCTCCAGGAAGTACGATGAAGGCTTCCACAATATGATTCATCTCGAAATACTTATAGTAATTGCTGGAGACGGTGTACTCTACACCGTACGTAGGTCCGTAAACCTGTCGTGTTGCTATATACCCTGGTATGAAACCTCAGACTCTACCACCATTATTATAGACTGTTGAAGCTACAGCTCCTTGAAGGCCAACGTTGCCTCCTCCGTAGGTAAGCCTGATTTTTCGCCTTACCAATTCCCGTCCTAGATCAACCGCTGTAGCCATGAACCTTGGATTGCTACCAAGAGCATGACTACCAAGTAGACCAACGAATGTTATGGTATAAGAAAGAGCTCGAGAAGTCCCTTCCATAATGTGAGAATGTGAGATGCTCTTGCCACAATTTGATATATATATATAGCCTCTGAAACCGAACCATTGATGGAAAGGTAATTATCACTAGCCAAAATAGGTATAGTAAGATGGATTACCTGCCAACAAGAACGTACTCAGTTTGATGATGACATGACGTGTTGAGACTCATGAACAGTTACATGTCCTGGAATACGTTCAAACCGAGACGAAAAGTCCAAATGTCTAAAACCCTAATATAATGACCTCTTGAGTAACTTCCAAATAGTGAAACATTAAAAAAAACCTACGATTAGTAGTGGTAATACGCAAACGCTATCTTTGTATCTTGTGACTCATATCCCTGAATTACTCAAACTTGTTATGTTAACCACACCCTTGAAACATCTCATTTGAACAATCTTGAAAAGATTGAATTCTATTCTTTGTATCAAAATACTAAAACCATGATTCTTCATTGGAACCAAAATAATACTCGGTAATACCATGATACCGATCTTTGAAAACTATACCCTATGGAATACGTGACTCGATCACAATAGTAAAACGACCCTGACTTAAACATTATGTTAAACCTCTCTTTGTGGACTACAACGATCAATACGATCACGCTATCTCTGAAGATTATTATTGATGATATTGTTAGAATTCTAACAAGGAAATGTATGTGCGACAACCAGAGAAGAAATGACGTCACAAGAACAGGATGAATAATTCAAGTGAAGATCCCGAACCTATATGCGATGTTGGTGTTAGAACTTGTAAAGATCCCTCACTCTATGAATTTATGAATTGAAATACGTACTGAAGATCTTCTCTTCTTCCCTCGAAACAAGATCAACCATAGTGCTACAATTGAATCTGTCGCTATCATATCTAGATATGTTTTAAAATTAATAGAAGAAGTTTGAATACGACAAGTCGTACATGAGACGCTACTCGAACGTCATCACCTATGAATACGAAGAAGCATTAAACGATAAATGAGAACTACCGTGAAGTGAATGAAGAAATGTTTCGATGTAAATGGATGATAACGAGCTACTCTACAACCGATTGACAAGTACTTACTCATAAATGATGACAAACTCCCTATCCTGAATCAAGGAAAGCCATTTGATGTTACTAAC
Source organism: Cuscuta campestris (assembly GCA_900332095.2). Taxonomy (NCBI): domain Eukaryota; kingdom Viridiplantae; phylum Streptophyta; class Magnoliopsida; order Solanales; family Convolvulaceae; genus Cuscuta; species Cuscuta campestris. Next base: position 178,938 of record OOIL02002873.1, on the reverse strand, counting down.
GAGTCATTGCTGAACTATGTAACAATGTGAAGATGTCTTGAGTGACTTGAAAGACTACGCTACGATGTATATATGGATTGAAAACGAACTCTAAATTCTCAACTATACCTATCGTGAATGTGATGACTTGAAACTGCAAATTCTACCGAAAGACTTTCAATCAAAGGAGGAATACCGATAATCGACGTTATGCAATTGGGAATTGTGTTATGTCCAGTATGTCAGGTTTACAACCCTATATACGGGAACTTTAGTTGTTGATACTGAAAGATCACTGAATGCCTTACTCAATCAAAGATTGATAACCTCTTAAAGAAATAAAGAGTTTGATAACATTGGAAGTACGTATCCGTGTGGATAATGACGTAATTATGGTTTAACCAATTGAGCATAACACGGTCATGATTAATTGAGATCACTACGAAATGTTGAACGTTTGGCCTTAGAAGAATTTCGAGGATGAAATTCCCTTTAAGGGGGGAAGAAATGTAACGCCCCAAAATATACCCTAGAATTATTAATAAATAAATAATCAATTAATCAAATTTGTTTTAATTAAGAATAAATGTTTGTTGGGCTTTGGGCCAAAATGAAATATGTTTGAATATTGAATATTACAATCACGATAAGTCTCATAGAGATAAATCCAAAATATTGACTAATTATGTGATCTTGATTGAGAACCTGTGTACAGACCCAAATCAAGAATATATGAAGAAATTATTATGATGTGAACTTTGAAATGATTTATTGAAATAAATCATTAGAACAAATTATATGAATTAAATGGGAGCTAAGCATTCTCAATTCTTCACCAAAACATATACTTCCTTCTTCTATTCTATTGCTCAAATTAAGGAGAACGCTGTAGTGCTGTCAATTTGGTGAGAGGTCGCCGGAGTTGGGAGTAATCGTCGCAGGAAGTTTCGCCGGAAAATATTCAAAACCTTCATTTACCTTCGAGGTAAGCCCGTAGATATATCTAATGACTAGAATGTTCGTATAGATCGTTTCTACGTTCATAAACGCTCGTTTGGTTGAGTTTTGTGTTTGACATGCTTGAAGAACCAAGAATCATAAACCATGGAATTGATGTTAAAACTATGAATTAATGATTCCAAAATGATCTATGAACCTTGGAGAACATCTCTATATAGTTTCGTTGAAGTTCAATAACTAAAAACGGTATTTCCGAAATTGGACCCGAACGAAGAAGAAGATGAACAGTGGCTGAAACACCACTGTCTGGATCGATCCAGGGGCTTGGATCGATCCCCTGGGAGTGATTTTTCATAGTATGGATCGATCCAGAGGGCTGGATCGATCCCCCGAAAATCTGATCCGAAAATTAGTCTGAAAATGCCATTTTTGAGCTCTAAAATCTTGTTTTTGATATCAATTGATTATGATCATTATAAAAATGATTTACCACAATAAGAATGATGTTTTTGAAAAATAAAATGTTATGTGATGCATGACGGTAAGTTCTAGTGTTAACACTCGAAGCTAGGCCGCTATTTGCTATCAAATGTTATGTTGATTGATGATTATGATGAATGATTATTATGATGATTATGGCTTGAGGAAACCACTAATTAAAATGATTATCAAGGATTAAATTATGAATTGAAATGAATATGTTTATAATTATGAAATGATTTGGATTGTTAGGATATCTAGAAGAACTCTAAGATATACCTAGGTTGACTTTGGTTTCTAAGACTATCTAGAAGACCTCTAAGATAGCTTAGAAATAGGCCTTGCGGGTATCATTATGAATATTCAGTGGCCTGGGTTAAAACGTATGTACGGGATCTACAAACCAAACTCGAGGAACTCGTTTGGGGATACCACCCAACCCGACAGTGAGCATTCCGCTGTTCGGTTTCTGGTTGGCCTTAATCGAAGGTAAGTTTAAGATTTTGGAAACCCTTCATCTTAAACTAGGCCTAGCTTAAGGATTATTTAGGAGTACCTTAAACTGAAATATAGTTTAATTATATTAAACTAGAATTCCTTTAAGAGTTGGTAAAATAGATTGGCCTTAGACTAAGAACAGTTTAAGGATATTTTTGAATGACAAATGATAAATATTGAATAAAATAAATGTTGAATATGAATAACGTATATACATGTTGAATGATTGAATAATGAATGTTGGAAATTGAATATTGATTATTGAATGTCTGAACTGAACATTATGTGCATGATATCAAATGGTTGATTATGATTTGAGATTCAATTTATGTGGATGTTCGACGCATTAGATATGCTTACTCAGCTTTATCGCTGAGCGTGTAGCGTGTTTTATTTGCTACACGCAGGTCAATAGAATGTTGTGACGTGATCCTGGAGGCAGACGGAGGCGAGATAGTCGGAATGGATGTGATGGTTTTGAATTAAAGAATATAAATAAATTATGTTTGTGATTATGATTTGTTAAGCTTCCGCAATATTGAAAACCATGTACTGTTATGATATGAAAAATATTATTGTGATAAATAAAAATGTTTGAAATGTTTTAAATTTTTACGAATACCAGCTTAATACTTTAGTCCGAAAGGGGCTGCAGACCTGGAAGGATTAGGGTGTTAGAAGAACCCTTAGGTCCGAAGTTATTTTGGCCTCTCGGGTTGAAGGACTTGGAATTCTCATTAAAATGGATCATAATGTTTGAACGTAAGTCCTTTGGTTTTTGCGAGGGTGTGGGAGATGGGGGAGGGTATGTAGGGCCAAGCCCGGATATAACATCCTCCCGGTCTTCAAAAGAGTTTGTCCTCAAACTCGGAAGATCTTCAAAATCCTCGTACGGGCTAAGATCTCTTCGATGGAATGTGGCAGCAACTTTTAGACCTCGGTAAGATCAATCACGTAGGAGTTTTTGTGAGCCTTTGCCAATACTTCAAATGGGCCATCGTCTTGGGGTTGTAGCTTTGACTTGCGTTTATTGAATAAACGCGCCTTATGAACGTGAACCCATATTACGTCACCGGGCTGAATGGACCATTTCGAGTCATGACTCTTTTCAATCTTCTTTTCATACGGCCTTGCAAAAACTCAACACGTTTGGTACGAAGTACCGTTAACGAAGATAGGCCTCGAGCAGAGGTTTTCGCATTAAGAGTGACGACTTCTTCGTGGGTCTTCTCTTCTTGCTCTTTTTCTTTTATCTTTGTAACCCAAAACGGGTTATCCTCTGCGTCTTCAAACACTTCTTCATTCTCTTTGACAAGTTCTTCATCCCAAATGGGATCACAGTCCTCGTCATCATATTCGTCCCAGATGATCTTTGGGGTAGTGGGCTGCATGGTTTCGGTAGCTTGAGAAGAAGGTAGTTCGGACTTAGGAAAATGGGTAGCAAAGGTCGGAGTTTGAACCATGAAGAAAGATGACTCTTCAAGGGTACTTTTGGGGGTTTGTGGTAGGCTTAAATATATGACTTTGGGAACGGATTGGGGTGGGGACGTTGGACCGGAGTTAGGGGTGTGATGGGCATTTTGTGGAGGGATGAGGGGCATGGTTTTGGAAGAGTTTGGAGGCAGGGGTATTGAGAGGGTTTTGGGGTTCTTTTGGGCAGGGGTTGGAGAGAAAAAAGAGGTGGTTATTGAGGAGTATTGGGGCATGGGTGTTGAGGTGATATTGGGGACAATCTGGGCAGTAGTTGTGGAAGGTAATGACATGGTGTTAAGTTGTTTTTGAGCCGTAGGTGTGGGAGAGGTTTGGGGAATATTTTGGGCAGTAGCTAAGGAAGAAACAGAGATGTGTTTAGATGGTGTTTGAAATGTAGGTGTGGGTGATGGAATGGGGATGGCTGTGGCCGTGCGTAGGGTGCTTGCTCTTGGTGTTTTTGGAGTGGCTTCATGGGGTAGTTTTTGTGGAGACAAAGGCATGGTTGGGATATGAGTTTTAAAGGGGTTTGGGGGAACCATGTGATGGTAATCTCTCGGCAAAAATCTCTTGATCAAAAGCTTCCTCAACTTCTCCCAAGTTTGTACTTTGGGCTTTCCTTCAAACTTTCTCGTAGTGGAAATATGTGTCCACCAAGTGGCAGCGTTTCGTTGGAACCGGGATGCTACAAGCTTGACCATTTTGCCTTCGGGCATATCCTTGAGGATTAGGATATGTTCAACCTTCTTAAGACACTGTAGGAATTTCTCTGGATCGTGTCTTCCTTCAAAGGTCGGAATGTCCACTGAATTTTTGAACTCTCCAATCTTTTTCATCAAAGCATCAAGCTCCTTTTTGAGTTTATTTTGTTCAGCAACTAAATCTCCATGAGACATGTTTTGGGAGTGGTTTGACATGGTTTTAAGGAAGAAGAAGTGCAGGGTATTTGTGTTGAAACACGGGTTTATCGTGTTTTCGTACTAAAGCTGTATTCGTTTTTATGACAGGTTTTGATAATGCCAAACCGCCGTGAACGAGACAAGTTGTTGAATATACAAGGCGAGAAATAGATATAAGAAGAAAGCAAGAGAACCAAAGCTAAAAGAGACCAAGAACGAAGACCGTAGTCTTTAGCGTCGTTGAGTCGGTCACAATGTGATCAAGACCGACCCAAGCTTTGCACTTTGGCTCTTTAGGCTATAACATTTTTTATTGCATTTTACATATCATCAAAATTATTTTCAAACATGCTTAAACATATTAAAAACACTTGGCGTTCGCCCAAACCAAAAACCAAGTCCTCCGGGGTTCGGCTTTCGGAAACCAGCGTTCGGCATTCGGTTATCGGCGTTGGTTTTTGGCGTCCAACCCAACCAAGTGGTTTTCAACTTTTTATGATTTTTTTTTACTTCTGGGCACATTTAAATAGTTTTCCATAAAAAACACTTCAAAAACCACCTTTCATTTTTTGTCATTTGATAAAAACCATACGAAACGGCATAAACTTGGCTAGCCGTGGTTTTTACTTAAATGAAGTGGTTTTCGAGTCTTTTTGTGTGGGAATTGTTTTTGAATGCATTTAAATGGTTCTCCAATCAAAACATCATGAAAACCACCTTTCGGTTTTGTCTTTTTGTAAAAACCACCCGTGTACGACATTGACTTGGTCGACCGTGGTTTTTACCTTAACGACGTGGTTTTCAACTTACAAAGCTTGTTTTGAGATCACAATACATTAAATAAGTGTTTTATATACTTAGTTTTTACTTTGAAGAACTTTGCATTTTTCGGTTGGGTTTTAGCACCGGTCAGCTAGGCCATGGTTCTGGGCTAGCCATCTACCCAACGATGGTAGATATCACCCATCCATGGGTAAGTGATTCCGGGATTCCAGAATCATGCCACCCAGCGATGGGAAATATTACCCAGCGATGGGTAAGCGGCCTTCAGCCCAATTGAATTCCAGAACCATGCCAAACAGCGATGAGAAGCTCTACCCATCGCTGTTCAAGCCTTGGTCCAATATAATCACAAGGCAGAATGACCTTACCCAGCGATGGGAACCTTTACCCATCGATGGGAACCCAGCGATGGGAGGGCATACCCATGGCTGGTTAGGCATGACCGTTGTGAGTCATTTAAGGCTGATTCTTTCCTTGTTTGAAAGTCAACATCCCACCCAGCGATGGGAAGTGTTTACCCATCGATGGGTAGGTGACCGTTGGCTTCAAAACTGAAGGAAAATTTGCTTACCAGCGATGGGTAAGTCCAAACATCGATGGGAAGCCAATATCCTGCAGATCCCAAATTTATTCAATCCCATAAATCAAGCCAATCACCCCTTTAATGTATTGGTCCGTTGGAGCCTATTTTGGCACTATAAAAAGGGGTGTTTGGGTCTACTTTTCTCATCAATTCACTTCACATTACTCCTATTATCATTGCATTCAAACAACATCATTTTCCATAGCTTTCTAGAGCCAATTTGTGTGAAGTTTGAGTTGTTCTTGAGCGTATATTTTACTCAATATCTACTCTTATAGAGAGTCTTGTTCTTGAGTGTTTTTAGTGTTGTATACACGTTAAGGGAAGCTTGTTTCCCTTGGTTGTACAAAGGAAAGGTATTTTCCTTCGGGTTGAAGTCTTGGAGTGCGGTATCTCCGAGCAAGTGTTGTTGAGGCTCGTGGGACTCGAGTTCTCAAGTTGTAACGGTTTGTTAAGCACCCGTAAGCTTAACGAGATAGTAGTGTAGCTCGAGAGAGTCTCTCGGGAGAATGGATTAGCCACACGTTGTGGTGAACCAGTATAAATCTTGGTGTGCTCCCTTTACGCTTTCTACGCTCTTTACTTTTCACGTTCTTAATTTTTTATTCCTGTGATTTCTACGATCAAACGCTATTAACCCCCCCTCTAGCGTTGGTCACTTATTAATAACAATTGGTATCGAAGCCTAACTCGCATCCAAACTTAACTGCTTGAGAGTAAAAGCGATTATGGGTTCTTCTTCTAGAAATTTGTACGCAGGGATAGGTGAAGGGCAATCAACTACACGACCACCACTTTTTGATGGAACCAATTATACATATTGGAAAGAACGAATGAGAATCTATATTCGTTCCACAAACTTCCAATTATGGTTGGTTATCAAAAACGGGGAAGAGGTGCCGATGAAGAAAGTTGGCGACAAGTTGATCCCCAAGATCGAAGACGAGTTTGATGCCGAGGACATCAAAAAGGTCGAGAACTATGCAAAGGCAATAAACATGCTTTATTGTGCTGTAAATCCTGATGACTACCGCAAGATCTCCTGCTGCTCAACCGCCAAGGAGATGTGGGATAAACTTGAGGTGACGTACGAAGGAACGGACCAAGGACGTGAGGCCAAGATTGACTTCCTCACCCAAGAATATGAGATGTTCAGGATGAAGGAGCACGAGAAGATCGACGACATGTTCGACCGATTTTCCAAGATAGTCAACAATCTTCATGCATTGAAGAAGACTTACACCGACAGGGATCTTGTACGAAAGATCCTACGGAGCTTGACATCCGAATGGCGATCCAAGGCCGATGCCATCTATGAGTCAATCGGCATGTCAAATGTCACCATCGACGGTTTAAGAGGTAACTTAAAAACATATGAATCTACTATACTTAACCCGTCTTTGAATGATCAGGGAAAAGGCATAGCATTAAAAGCCTCCAAAGAACCGGCAATGAATGACTCAAGCGACGAAGATGAAGTCAAGCTTGTCATGAAGAAGTTTTGTAAACTTCTATGGAAGAAAGAGAAAGTTGAGGATGGCCCTGTGTGCTATGGATGTGGTAAAGCTGGGCACATCAAGAACAAATGCCCAAGAAGCGAAAGGAATGCTCCTCACTTCAAAAAGCAAAGAGCATACATCTCGTGGGGTGGAGCCTCCGGCGATGAATCAAGCGAACAAGAGGGAGAAGAGGAAGCAAATCTTTGTCTCATAGCTCAAGAAGAAGAGGAGTCCGCCAACAACGAAAACCAAGAGGTACGTATTTCTTCTACCGGTTCTTATTCTCTTGAAGAAATGCAAGAAGCTATCCAAGAGCTTTATGACGAGTTTGTTAGCGCTTCTAAAACCAACAAAGCTTTAAAGAAACGTTTTTCTAGTCTTGAAACTGAGTTTGAAAAACTTCAAAAGGAAAACAAAAAACTAAAAGAGGAAAATAAAATTTATGGTAAAAGAAGCGCCGACAAACCCGAGAGCTCTACAAAACCTTGTGACTCTTGCATAGCCTTGAAAGAACAAGTTGCTGAATTAGAAAACACGGTGAAGAAATTTAATAAACCACATAAGGATCTTAATCTCATTTTTGATTCTATGCAATACACTAAACAAGGAATAGGTTTTGGGAAGATTGATGAACCTAGTAATAAAGAAAACGTTGAGCAAACACCTAGACAACCTTCTAAGGCTCAACGTAAGAAAGATAAAAATCAAATAGAAAACCTAGTCAATCTAAGAAAACTAGACAACCTAGACAAAAACCTAGGAATGAAAACATTCATGGTAGACAACCTAAGAAAAATTATCAAAATGATTTTGTGCATAAAAATAATTTTCTCAAAATAGAAGAGACAATATGAGAACAGCTAGAAATGATCCTTTTGAAAATATGCATAAACCATCCTCTTCTCAAAATAGGACAAACATGGTTAGGCCCCCTAGCTATTATCAACCTCGGCATATGTTCAACCCAAACGTAGTATGTCATTATTGCAATAGGGTAGGACATATAGCTCCCGTGTGTTTTACCAAACATAGGCACTTCACCTATAATGAAACACACAACATATTTGGTGCTAACAAAAAGAAATCCTTTGGAAAAGGATATTCGTATCATAAACAATCTTCACAGGATAATGCACAAAAGAAACCTTACTATTTCTTCTACTTTGACGAAAAGAAGAAAGTCCACATTCCGTTACCGGAACCAACACAAATCACACCAAGATATCGACACTCCGTTCAGGTAGACTGGAACCCGCCAACCACAAGATCATGGGTTGGCCAAGGTAACTCCTAAACGATCATCTAATCGTGTGTGTGTGTGTGTGGGCGTAAGGAAACGAATTTTGAGTGTGTGTGGGCAATAAAGGTTAACTAACCCCCATGGACCCATAGACATACTTTGGGTACCAAAGTGTTGTTTTTTTTTGCAGGTACGTATCAAAGTGAGGAACTCAGGGGGAACCAGCGATGGGTGGTTTATCCCATCGCTGGGAAGGAAGTATTTTCTAACCAGTAGTCCTCTTCCCATCGATGGGAACTTCTTCCCATCGCTGGGTGTTTGACACTTTTTTTTAAAAAAAATTTAACAGATTTCCAGTAGCTGTCTTCCCATGGATGGGAGATCCTTACCATCGCTGGGAAGGCTGCCTTCACTTTTTCCTCCCTTTCCAGCACCTGTCTTCCCATCGATGAGAGAACCTTACCATCGCTGGGAAGCCTGCTGCAGTTCAAAAATCATAGCCGTTGGGAACCTCATTCAATGCCCAACAGCCATATTTTCGAACACCAAGGGCCCAAATTCTCTTTTCCTATAAATATTAACCATCCTTGGTCATTTTTAACACACAATTCACATTCCTCTTGCATACTTTAAGCCTCTACTCACTTTCTAAACGCTTCATCAATGGCCAGAGGAAAGTCAAGGACCAAAACCGAGGCTTCAGAGAAGAAGGCCAACACCGACGCCACCACCTCTTCTATATTTTCTCCTTATTAAATATGATTGTATTTTTATCCGTTGTATTCCGCATTTCCCTTTTAATGAATAAAAGTTTACTTTTAATTCTTTTTGTTAATGTCAAAAGGGGGAAGATATAAAGGTTATGCATAGATTGAGGGGGAACTTTTTCTAAAACTAACTCTTATTCAACACATAAACTTTGTTGAAAAGAAAATTGCATTTATTAAGGGGGAACATTTTTAAGTCTCAAATTAATCCTCCTATGCATAACCCCGTCTTGTTTTCCATTATCAAAAAAGGGGAAATTGTTGAAACACGGGTTTATCGTGTTTTCGTACAAAAGCCGTGTTCGTTTTTATGACAGGTTTTGATAATGCCAAACCGCCGTGAACGAGACAAGTTGTTGAATATACAAGGCAAGAAATAGATATAAGAAGAAAGCAAGAGAACCAGAGCTAAAAGAGACCAAGAACGAAGACCGTAGTCTTTAGCATCGTTGAGTAGGCCACAATGTGATCAAGACCGACCCAAGCTTTGCACTTTGGCTCTTTAGGCTATAACATTTTTTATTGCATTTTACATATCATCAAAATTATTTTCAAACATGCTTAAACATATTAAAAACACTTGGCGTTCGCCCAAACCAAAAACTAAGTCCTCTGGGGTTCGGCTTTCGGAAACCAGCGTTCGGCATTCGGTTATCGGCGTTGGTTTTTAGCGTCCAAACCAACCAAGTGGTTTTCAACTTTTTATGATTGGTTTTTACTTCTGGGCACATTTAAATAGTTTTCCCTAAAAAACACTTCAAAAACCACCTTTCATTTTTTGTCATTTGATAAAAACCATGCGAAACGGCATAAACTTGGCTAGCCGTGGTTTTTACTTAAATGAAGTGGTTTTCGAGTATTTTTGTGTGGGAATTGTTTTTGAATGCATTTAAATGGTTCTCCAATCAAAATATCATGAAAACCACCTTTCGGTTTTGTCTTTTGGTAAAAACCACCCGTGTACGGCATTGACTTGGTCGACCATGGTTTTTACCTTAACGACGTGGTTTTCAACTTACAAAGCTTGTTTTGAGATCACAATACATTAAATAAGTGTTTTATATACTTATTTTTTACTTTGGAGAACTTTGCATATTTCGGTCGGGTTTTAGCACCGGTCAGCTAGGCCATGGTCCTGGGCTAGCCATCTACACATCGATGGTAGATATCACCCATCCATGGGTAAGTGATCCCGGGATTCCATAATCATGCCACCGAGCGATGGGAGATATTACCCAGCGATGGGTAAGCGGCCTTCAGCCCAATTGAATTCCAGAACCATGCCAAACAGCGATGGGAAGCTCTACCCATCGCTGTTCAAGCCTTGGTCCAATATAATCACAAGGCAGAATGACCTTACCCAGCGATGGGAACCTTTACCCATCAATGGGAACCCAGCGATGGGAGGGCATACCCATGGCTGGTTAGGCATGACCGTTGTGAGTCATTTAAGGCTGATTCTTTCCTTGTTTGAAAGTCAACATCCCACCCAGCGATGGGAAGTGTTTACCCATCGATGGGTAGGTGACCGTTGGCTTCAAAACTGAAGGAAAAATTGGCTTACCAGCGATGGGTAAGTCCAAACATTGATGGGAAGCCAATATCCTGCAGATCCCAAATTTATTCAATCCCATAAATCAAGCCAATCACCCCTTTAATGTATTGGTCCGTTGGAGCCTATTTTGGCACTATAAAAAGGGGTGTTTGGGTCTGCTTTTCTCATCAATTCACTTCACATTACTCCTATTATCATTGCATTCAAACAACATCATTTTCCATAGCTTTCTAGAGCCAATTTGTGTGAAGTTTGAGTTGTTCTTGAGCGTATATTTTACTCAATATCTACTCTTATAGAGAGTCTTGTTCTTGAGTGTTTTTAGTGTTGTATACACGTTAAGGGAAGCTTGTTTCCCTTGGTTGTACGAAGGAAAGGTATTTTCCTTCGGGTTGAAGTCTTGGAGTGCGGTATCTCCGAGCAAGTGTTGTTGAGGCTCGTGGGACTCTAGTTTACAAGTTGTAACGGTTTGTTAAGGACCCGTAAACTTAGCGAGATAGTAGTGTAGCTCGAGAGAGTCTCTCGGGAGACTGGATTAGCCACACGTTGTGGTGAACCAGTATAAATCTTGGTGTTCTCCCTTTACGCTTTCTACGCTCTTTACTTTTCACGTTCTTAATTTTTTATTCCTGCGATTTCTACGATCAAACGCTATTCACCCCCCCTCTAGCGTTGGTCACTTATTCTAACAATTTTGGGGTATAGGTTGGCCGAATTGGGGTTTGTTTTTGGGGGCCTAAGGTGAACAAAGATAGGTTATGTTGGGGTTGGTTCTTGGGCAGTGAGTTGGAAGGTTTTTGGAGTATGTTTTGGCTTGGTTTTTGGATGGTTTAGCCAGGGACTGTTTTAGGTGATAAGGTGGGTGGGCTTTTGGGTTTTTTTTTGGGGATGTCTTTGGCTTCTCAAACCAAAGCAAAAGGTGATGGAGGAATGGCCTTTTTTTGGGAGGGGCTGGTTCTGGGCAGTAGGTAATGAAGGAAGAAAAGTGGGTTTTGTTGGGCTGTTTTTTTTTGTTTTGCAATAGGTTTGGGACGAAAGGGTTGAGAACTGTGGAGGGAAGTGTTTTTGGCCCTTAGGGATGTGGAACAATGAGCTCTGATACCAAATGTTAGGGGTGAAACGGGGGTCTTATCAAGTTGATAATTTAGTGGCGGATTTAGTGGAGGGTGTTTTAGGAGTTCTTTTTGATATTTTATGGAAGAAAAGAATAAGATAAAGAAGGAGAAATGGGGAGTTAAGAAATGGAAGAAAATCTGGGATGGATAAACCAAGTTGGTGTTTAAGAGATATTACACACTCTTATCCTAACTTAGGGTTTGAATCTAGAATTTAATTAAGATATGACACACTTAATCAAATATCTAGAACCTAAAACTCACACTTAAGATAACCACTCTTAAAATATAGAATTAGGAATTTGGCTAAAATAGAATCACACTATTTTAATAATACTCAAAGAGTAAAATGTTTTAATATTCAAAAGGTATGTTACAATGGCCATAAGGTCTGAGTTATATAGGCAGGGGAAGGGGGAGATTATTCAAAATACATTGAATGTAAATTTAGGGAAGCTTCCTTGAAACAATCTCTTCCATGGCATGGGATATTGGCCATTCATTCATGTCTCCTTAGTGGAATAAAATCAGGGATGGGGCTGGGGTTGTGGGGTTTGTGTTTTGGTTCCTAGTGGTTGTTTCTTGGGTTTTTGTGGCTATTATTTAGGTAAAAAGGGGGGTTGTTTTTGGCTAATAAAAGGGTGCAGGGATGGGGGATATAATGTGTGGTTTTGGACTTATAGGTTTGGGTTATTTGTAAGGGAACAGGGGCAGGAATGAGTGGCTAGTGGTGGGTCAGGGTTTTGGGTCTTTGTGGGTGTTTATGTTGGGATTGTGAAGTGTATTTTGGCCAGGGGGTGAATGGAATAGAGGGAGGGTTTTATTTGTTGAATAAAAGGCTTAAAACAAGGAAAATAACAACAAACAAAAGGTTTTATTTTACACACCCTTATTTTCGGCCATGGGCTAAAATAAGTGTAGGAAAACTTTATGTTTGAAAGGAATTAAATGGAAAGGAGTTTTGGATGTTTAGGGTGGGGTTTGGCGGAGTGGGAGTTGGTTGGCAGAACCCTTAGGTCCGAAGTTATTTTGGCCTCTCGGGTTGAAGGACTTGGAATTCTCATTAAAATGGATCATAATGTTTGAACGTAAGTCCTTTGGTTTTTGCGAGGGTGTCGGACATGGGGGAGGGTATGATAGGGCCAAGCCCGGATATAACATAGCCGCAATAAAAACCCCCCGTCCTTCTCCTGCAAGGGAAGGAAAGGAGGCGACTCACTTTTCTGTGAGCCCCAATCGGCATCACCTAGATGAGGATGAAGACCCTGAGGCCGCTCATGCTACTCCAGGTCGCCTAGGAGCTTTCCGAGGGGGCAAGCGACCAGCGGAGCATGGTAGGGAAGAATTCAGTTCTTCCCCCACCACAACCTCTTCTTTAGGCCGCACTGGTGAGTTGGTGCGACTCTCGCTAGTCCACTGCTCCAGACTTGTGTAATATGCTCCCTCATGCTCCAAGAGGGGCAAGTGCTCTTTTGCACGCTCTCCCAAGCCATGCACTGCAATTTGTGGAGGGGGCAGGGGGCATCCCAGTCAATCTGTCCGTTTGGCATACGGTTGGCTGAAAGTGCTTTGTACGCCGCGCTGAAATCGTCATAAGGATTTTGTGGAATGGGCGGCGGTTTAACCGAAGGCCATTGCTGGCAAGGCAACCGGAGACAAAATTCGTAGGGGTCTAGCCCCCCCCCCCCCCCCCC
>OOIL02002873.1:154640-165226 GCA_900332095.2 Cuscuta campestris | reverse complement strand
GCCCCCCCCCCCCCCCCCCAGTAGTTGGAGTTAACGGATTTGGGGGAAGAGCCAGGCTCCGGCGAGGAAGGGGATGGCCCATCGGACAGATTCAAAGAAGTAGGAGCTTTTTCACACATGGCGGAAATGGAGAAAGGAGAAGGTGTTGATAGGATAGCTGAATGAAGAATGGGGGGCTTATAAATAGCCCCAGGTGGAGAAACCGAAGGGACAGATGAGTCTCAAGGCAGCTGAACCAATAAAGTAGCTTCGAGCCGCACGAAAGTCCAATCAAAGGCTATGTGAAATGCCAATGGTCAGTTGGGCGGCACGCCAGCCAGTCCCGAGGCTGGGCGTAGCTGTGTAGTTGGGCCGATGATAGAGGTTGGGCCCAAACTAAAGGCCCATCCCTGGTTGCGAGTTAGGCTAACTTAAAGGGAAAAATATAGCAGCAAAGCACAATGAAAGTAAAGGCACGAGATGTAACGCCCCAAAACATACCCTAGAATTATTAATAGATAATTATTAAAATTAATCAAATTTGTTTTGATTAAAATAAATTATTGTTGGGCTTTCGGCCGATAAGAATTATGTTTTGATATCCAATATCACAATTAGGATAAATCTCATAGAGATAAATCCAATTTATTGATTATTTGTGTGGTTTTGATTGGGAACCTGAGTACAGACCCAAATCAAGAATAAATGAAGAAATTAATTATGATGTGAATATTAAAATGATTTATTGAAATAAATCATGATAATAATTAATAAGAATTAAATATGAGAACCTTTTTGAATAAAAGTCAATTGAATCAATTTTGACTCTGTCAAATTCAAACACCTAAAAATATGATGTCAGGAAAAGTATAACGAATAAATGTAAAAATTATATCATTGGATAGAGTTTAATTTCACAATCGCAACGGTGCAAACGGATTTCAATTTGGTGAAAGTTGGACCAAAAAGTGTACCCCAATTGGGACCGGAAATTAGTCCCAATCAAGGACTACACTCCAAACAGCGTTGCTGTGCTCAAACGGCGCACTAGCCGCTCAAGGATTCACCACTATTCCTTCAATGTCTTCTTCTTCTTCCTCCTCCTCTCCTTCCTTATATATTAAACACCCATACTTCTCCATTTCTTCATCATTTACTTTCAAATAAACTCTAAGAGGAAGCTGTGAGTGTGGAGAACAAAGTGATGCTGTCAATTTGGGGTAAAGTCGTCGGAGTTGGGAGTATTCGTCGCCGAAAGTTTCGCCGGAAAATTTCCAAAACCTTCATTAAGCTTTGAGGTAAGCCCATAGATATATCTAATGACCAGAATGTTCATATAGAACGTTTCTACGTTCATAAACAGTCGTTTGGTTGAGTTTTGTGTTTGACATGCTTGAAGAACCAAGAATCATAAACCTTGAAATTATAGTTAAAACTTCAAATTAATGGTATTTAAATGATCTATGAACATTGGAGAACATTTATATATAGTTTAATTGAAGTTTGGTGGCTAGAAATGATTTTTCGAAAATCTGACCCAAGGTTGAAGAAGAAGCACTGTTTGCCAATTTGCAGGAAAGGTCGACCGTTTTGACAAAAGGTCGACCGTTCTGCCAAACGGTCGACCGTCCCTCCACGAAGGTCGACCGTTCTGAGACCAGAAACTCCCAAACCACTCCTGCAATAACGGTCGACCGTCGCCTGAAAACGGTGGACCGTTCCGAACACTGCCAACTACGAAAAATGCTATTTTTGGACTCTAAAATCCTATTTTTGATACCAATGAATTATTACTAATATAAATATGATTTCTTGGAATAAAAATGGTATTTTGACAATAAAAAGACCTTACGTGATGCATGACGGTAAGCTAGGGTGTTAACACTTGAGGCTAGGCCGCTATTTGCTATCGAATGATATGTTGTTTGATGATTATGATGAATGATTATTATGATGGTTATGACTTGATGAAACCACTAATTAAAATTATTATTGAGGATTAAATTATGAATTGAAATGAATATGTTGATGATTATGAAATGATTTGGATTGTAAGGATATCTAGAAGAACTCTAAGATATACCTAGGTTGACGTTGGTTTCTACGACTATCTAGAAGACCTCTAAGATAGCTTAGAAATAGGCTTTGCGGGTATAATTATGAATATTTGGTGGCCTGGGTTAAAACGTACGTACAGGATCCATAAACCAAACTAGAGGAACTCGTTAGGGGATACCACCCAACCCGACAGTTAGAATTCTACTGTTCAGTTTTCTGGATTTGTACCTTAAGCGAAGTGGTGGTCCCAAAATGGTGAGGTACAAAGTCTAGAGGGGGGGTGAATAGACTTTGTTACAAATTTAAAACTTTTTCGTTTCTTTTGAAAACGTGAAAATGAGTGTTAATCTAGAGTTGTTGTGAACTTTAGATTGTGCACGGAATTTGGTGGGTGATTGAGAAGTAATCAATATGGATGAGTTAGTTTTCACAGTTAATATAATTGCAAGTATGAGTAAAGATGAAAAGAGAGAGACACGCAAACTTTAACGAGGTTCGAAGGTGGGGTAATCTTTCTACGTCCTCAAAATCCACTATATATGTAGTTGGTTGTTGAATAATGAACCAACAATTACACTTGTGTGAATTTCTGCACGGTATATCTTCGCAAGGCTGATAAGTCTATTTCGTTCTTATCATTTACATCATATTCTAGACGTTATTGCACGTAAATAATATTTAATCATCTTATTAAATGTGATTTCGATGAATAAAACTCTCATTTTCGTTCTAAGAGTCATAAAAAGGGATTCCACATAAAATCATCTTAAATCATCCATTTTATGTTGAAATACTTGAGAAAAAGGGAATCAATCATCAAAGGATCAAGATTCGGGCTTGAACGAGCTTCCGGGAGGTCAAAAACAATGTTCGGGGCCAAAACGGAGCGAAATTGGGCTGAAATCACGAACCAGCCGCGAAGCCCAACAAAGGAAGGGCCTAAGGCGTCCAACTTGGACGCTTGGCCAAGTTGGATGTCTTGGCTGGATTGCAGACCAAGAAAGACACGTGGCAAAACTTGGGGTGCCGGAGCAGCTCAAGCGTCCCGATCTGGACGCCTGGACTTGGACGCTTCAACTTGGACGCCTCGGCCTCTGTCCTATAAATACAGCGCAATTCTCTCCATTCATCACATCACTTTCATCCCCTCTCTCGAGATTTGAGCTTTATATTCCAATTCCAAGTATTAGTTTAGCATTTTAGTAGTCTTAGAGTAATTTTTGGAGGAATTCTACTCCCGATCAGTTCTGTTCCACTTTTACGGAAGTTGTAAGTTTTCTTTATTAAAATGTTGTTTTAATTTATGTTTGCATAGTATGAGTTAGGGTCCGGATGTCTGGGTCCGGACTAGTTGTGTTGTTTATTTTTTTATGTTAAATTAATATTGGAATGGTTAATCTATTGTTCTTGCCTTATTTAGTTAATTATTATCGAAAGATTTAATTAGCTATTTATTGAGAAAATATTGTATGCCAAAAGGCTATAATATTCAAGTACAACGGATTAAGTACGAATCTAGAAATGGATGAGTAGTAATAGAAATATTATTATTCCAATTGTTAATTTAATATGATAAAATAGATCCAAATGATGTCCAGACCCTAGGTCCAGATCTACACTTATACTATGTAAAATTAATTTATTTTTTTTATTCTACTCTTTTTATAATCGTTTCGAGAAGACTTTCACAAACCAATCCTAACCTTCGCCTAGTTAGAGTAATTAAACGAATTCCCTTCGTCCACTCCTCGAGAGACACGACACTCGGAGAGAAAACTAACCCTTTACTGGGAAGGTTTACTACCCAAAAAACTACAACTGTCAAAGGCCAATGTTGCTACTGCACTCGTGCTGGCTTTGTTGTTCCTTCGAAGGTCGCGCTTCTTCAACAACTGCAAGATCCGAACAATAGGACTTGCAAGATCAACTTGTAAGAAAGTTGATGGACCCCCTTTTAATCAAGAAGTTTGATTAAAAGTTATATCCTTCAATGTGGTGTGGTACTTGAGGCAAGGAAACCTTCAAGTGTTTACACTATAGCTCTTTGGAAGGAGGAGAAGTTTGCTTCTGGATAAGGAGTTTAGAAATCTCTCTTTATCAAGCTTTTGGCTAACTGTTAATGAGATATCTTTGTAGTAGTTTTCTTCGCTGTATGTATTTCGTGCTTTCTATCTCATCTGTTTCTCCAGTCTTCCAAGGATGCTATTTATACCTGGATTACATAATCTATCCGTTGAATCAAAATAGACTATCCGTTGCATTTGCTGGCTTCAATTTTGAATGAAGATTGTGATTGATGATTCTTCATTGGAATGGGTGTTTGGACATACCCAATTGTTTGAGGAGGGATTCCTTTTTCCACAGAATCCATCTTCTAGCTGTTGTTCAAGAATTCTGGACTATAGCTCTTTATTGAGTGGGGTACTCAGTTTGTCTTCTAATGCTTGTTTAGGAATTCTGGGCGAGTGATAGGCGTGTCGTAGCACCTACAAATTAATTTATTATTTTCCTTAACTCTTAACCCCCTTTATGAATTAATATTAATTAAAACATATAGATAGGGCAAGTAAGGGTCGATCCCACGAGGAAAGATACTTTTTAGGATATGAAAATCAGTTTACTTGTCACTTTTATTGAATAAAAACTAACTAAAATCTAAAAAACTAAAACTAAAGGATATGGGGGGTTTGAAAGATAATTTTAAAAAGATAAAAATGCAAATAAAATAAAGATGAAGGATAACAGATAAGAGATAGAACCACAACAACAACTCGAACTCAGAAGACACTCAGGGAGAAACAAACACACAAAAACAATCACACAATAAACTTTATAAAAACATAGACAATAATAATTAACTTAAACCATTTTGAAAATACTTATAGTTTTTAATAGTAAATAAACTGAACAAATCTGATTAACTAATTAATTATGCCTTGATTCTGAAATTAAACTGCTAATTAAACTCAGGGTTAGGCTGAAGAAGAGGTCCACCAACGGTTCTTCCCTATTTTCCCATTCATATTAGCTTATGTTAAGACCAACCCTAACTCTAAACCCTACTACCCTTAGCAACCCAAAGACCAACCCTTAAGTTACTACTAAAAATAGCGCANACTTTGGACTTTAAAAGAATATCAATTTAAACTGGATTAGGCGCGCGTTCCTAATTTGGTCCAATTTAAGTAAACTCTGGTGAATAATAGTTCTCAGAACACCTTTTTGAGTTTAGATTTAACAGTAGCATAGAGCTAAAATCTCTTCAAAGTCAAATTCATTCAACAAACAAAGATTCAATCTTTTTCATCAAACAATTTGGCCTAAGAAGGTTTTACAATTTCAGAGACAATAATAAATCAATAAATCAACTTTGAACAATTCAACATCAACACACAAACAATTCATCACTTATAATATAACTTAAACATTCAACATAGAATTGGAATTGAAAATAATCATATTTAAATAATAGATTTCAAATTCATCAATTGGAAATTAAACAAATTCAAAATCCTAATTCATAAAAAAATAAAATTGAAAAGTAAAAGAAATGCTCCCTGGATTAACTTCTGCGTTCACACTAAGCAGAGCCAGACCACAATGAAATCGTCGTCCCTGCCAAACTGCCGCCATGACCTCGCCGGAACTGAAGCCGCCATCTTCGTCGGAATCAAGTCGTCGCCGGACGCTGTCATCGCCGGAATTGTCATCGCCGACCTAGGGTCGGAACCCTAGGCCGGCACTTCTCTATTCACGATCTCCCTCTGTTCTCTGTTTATATCCGATCTGGTATCTGCCCCCCTTCAATCTCATCTCTATCTCCTCTTTCCGTTTCGTGCGCGTGGAAAGAGCACGGCTTGTCTTCTTTTTTTTCTTTTAACTTTTGTTTTCCTTTGCTTCAATTGTGACTTGATCATGTGGGTCAAATTGACTTGGCCCAATAACTCTTTGTAAGTATGCATTCAATTTTGACATTTCTTCATCCTTTTGTACTCCATATCTAAAAATGTGTATCAAGGTAATAAATAATACTTCCAAAATATTTGTAAAATATAAATATGCTCAAAATTATGCATTTTATGTATAAAATGTAAACAATAGCCTAAAATGCTAAATAGAACAAAATGTGATTATTTAGGTATAAAATGCATATTAAATATCTTAAAAGAAATAAGAAATGAGGGAATAAAATATGACATTTTGTGAGTTAACAAATACCCCCACACTTAGACTTTTGCACGTCCTCGTGCAAACTAAACATTTTAGAATCAATTTTTTTCTCTTTGGTTGACATTAGAGCTCAAAATAATTTTTCAATCTCATAACAATCTAAAGTGATGCATGAAACATTAACCAGAAATTAATCATGTACCAAATACAATAAATGCTTTAAAAATCAATTTGCTACTTTAAATTTTAAAACAATTCTTTCACTTCAAAGCTATTTAGAAATTACTTTTATTTAATGCCAAACTTTTAAATTAATTAAGGCCATTGAGAACAAATCAAAAGAAATCTATAGAGCAGCAAAAAAATGGTTAGAAATCCTAAGAAATAATCAAGTAAAGAAAAGCTCAAGAAAATTTATTTTCTTTTCCAAAATTTGGAAACTTTTATTTATTGTTTTTATTTAATATTTCATTTTAATTGTTTGAGTTGACCCGTGTAGCGAGTCTCAACCAGGCTACCCCAAGCCCATTCCTGATAGCCCAGGACCTAAATAAACGAAGTATTCCGAGGGTCTCAACTCGAGTGCTCAAACAATAATTTTATTCATTTTTTTGATATTTTTTCTATTTTAACCTAGCCATTTATTGCCTTTTTTTTTGGCTCAATAGCGTCGGCTTTTTTCTTATTTATTTTTGAACTGGTTATGGACGAGATTCGTACGGCCCAAAACGAGGTTTGCTCTTCCAACTCAGGTTTTCTCCATACACAACATCACTTCCTTTTGGGATCTGTTGCTTAAGGGGACAAAGGTGCCGTGCCACCCATGCCAACCTAAGATGGTGTTCCAGTATATATATTTATTCATTGCAGCATCTTGATAATATGTAAATAACCAAATTTTAGAAAAAGAAAAAGATTTTCTGAAGACTAACTTTACTCGAATGGCAACTTAGGACAAAAATGAGTTAGTTGGAAAACTGCTCCATGTATTTCTAAATAAATTGTGCACATTGAACTTAACTAATTAAAAGATATGAAATTAAACAAAAATAAGTTCTAATCAGATTTGATTTAAGAGAAATGATTTAAAGTTTATAGTAGCAAACTCATTCTTAAAGAAATTCAAACATATTTGTTACAAATTTAATTTCTATTTAATGCAAAAATGTCAACACTCAAGAGTGCTAAAAGATTAAAAGAAACTATTATGATTTCTAATTTTTCTTGAAATTCTCTTTTTTCTTATATAGATTTTCATGCAAAGAATTATTGTTTTGTTCAAAAACTTTTAAAAATTGAAAATTTTTTTTGTAACCAAATTGCATCTAAAATGCTAAATTTGACCTGAAATACCTTTTTTCTACCCATTTCATGCTCCTAGTATGTGTATAAAAACATGCAAACAAAATTTTTTCCTAAAATATGCATAACTAAATGCAGAAGCGTCCCCCTACACTTAAATCATGCAGTGTCCTCAATGCATGTAAATGATGTAAAAATGATGAAGAAATGCACATACTATATGAGACAATTAACAACATGAAGTATGAACAATAATAAACAGATGCAAGAATGTCGGAAGGGCGTCATAAGATATGACAATTAAGCATGCAAGGCAGACAAAGTGCAAGTGAAGAAGAGGATAATAGAAAAGACAAAGGTAAATAAAATGCATAAAAGTAAAAAATTAAATATCTGGGTTGCCTCCCAGAAAGCTGTCATCTTTTAATGTCTGCGGCTAGACTCGTTGTTTTGCTCAGGACAACATGGAGAATCCATATTGTACTCTTAATAACCTGTGATCACTCAAAACAACACTCCAAAGGAAACCAAATAGCGAATCACAAGGTCAAAGTAAACAAATAAAAAAAATAGTTTTAGTACTACTCATAAATTAATTTTCCAAATAAACACATAAACCTCTAACAACAGAATATCTCAAAAAGTGATCAAGTTTCTGAAAACTTGGATGTTATGGTGTGGAGTAATTACTTATAAAGCACGATTTAATGGAATTTTACCCTACACATAAAGGGGTATTTGGAAAATAAATTTTCTTGTTACTCTTGCTAAACCTATTTTTTTTCGTTCAGTGATTTGTTTATGCTGTCATATACAATTTGAGACCAAGTTTGATAAAACTGTTTCAAATTGCTAAAACTCTTTTGAAATGGAAACTGTTCAATAAGATGCCTAACATGAAATGGAAACTGTTTTTTTCCATATTTGAGTTCAATGATTGGACTGCCATTTTGAAAAACTTGAGAGGTTTTTCTTTTCATATAATAATGTAACTTTGAAACACAAATTCAGAATTTAGGCAGAATGCTAGGATTTCAAATTCTTGAGAGCAAATGAAGACGGAGAAACAAAACCAAGGAAATCAATTTTAAGCTCTAATTTCCAAATCACATTCCACTTCTTATTTAGAGCATACTGAATTATCTAGCACTGAGTATAAGAAGGAAAAAAATGTAGAGGAATGCTAACCAATGGGAAATTTTCAACACTTCAACTAACCCCAGTTTTTTTTTTTTACTTTGCTATCCAAGATGCGAACATTAGTTTCATTAAATTTTCCATGTTTTTTTTTGTACTGAGCAAATCTTTTTATTTTTCAAATATGAAAATCCTGCTTTAACACAAATGAGGTTAGAAAATGTGATTTTTAACTCTAAACAAAAATTCATAATTACACTCTGTAGCTTTAGTGTATAAAATGTGCAAATTTTTCTCAATTCATCCAGAAGTATGAACACCCTGATATTTAGCAAAGGAAATGATAGCTTCTTCTATAAAATAGAGTTGAAAACAGGTTTGGCCATTACCTGATTTAACTCGTACACTTAAAATTTTATTTGAGAAGAAATTTATAAAAAATATTTTTATTTTCCTATTTCTAGCTAGCAGTGTAGACCAAGTCAGGAAAGGTAGGGTCATGCTCAATTCTTCACTTAAGCACAAAATATGAGCTCAAACTTGTGTCAGCCCAATTCATACTTAATTCTAATCAGCCAAATAAGTTAATCAATGCAAAATAAATTCCTTGAGCATGAATTGTAACTTCTAGAATTGTAAGTATGAACTAGGCTACAAGCTTCAGTAATAACAACCAGCAATGAATTTATGAGCCAACATTAAAAATTACCAATTGATCCAATTATTACTCAATAGGTACCACGGAAAAGCAATCGGTAAGATTTATTTATTTGTTTTTTTTTTGAACCAAGCCTAGAAATAAATCGCTCACGGGTGTTGTAAATCATTTAAAGAGAGAATCCCCTCATTACATTAAGCATTATAAATTGAGTTCCTACTCAAAATGATTGTGGGCTCAGTATACTTACCTGAAATGTACAGCAAATGCAGCAATTTCCCTTCTGTTTTGGTCAAGCCTTTGCTCCTCTTATTTTGCTTTTAACCTTGCTTTGTTACTGCGTGCTATTTTTTCCTGGTGAAGCATAGGCACCTGTAGCAGCTACTTTGGTAGCAACTAAAGATATCCAACCAGAATCATATTCTCATCTCAATGTCTGATTTTCAGCTCCTTGCACCTTAAAGTGTAGTAGTTCCTTAAGCTGAACTCTGTTGTTTATTCTGCTCTGGCTTCTGACTTCACGAAAAAAATCTCTGGTTTGGTGTTGTGAAGATGGGCCTACTTCTCTGTTTTCTTCTATTAGTGCATGAAATATATGTTGTTGCTCAGAGAGAATTATGAATTGGGATATTATCTTAGCCTCCATCTTTCCTCACTTTCTGTTTTTCCTTCGATCTCCAAAGCTTTATGTAGCTGTCAAACATATGCACCTAAAAGTATAACAACTATTCATGTCCATTGTTCACAATTATATTTAAATACCTCTGAATCCTGAAAGTGGATAGTTATCCCAAATAAAGCAATTCAAAGAATAAACTATCTGCAAATCATGTTTTGAACAACATAGGGCACTTGACAATTTTATTAACTAAAAATTTTCATTATAGTTAATGTCTACAGAAGTTAAACAAAAATTTAGGTTTAGCTATAGTTAAATTAAATTTAAAAAAATAGTTAAATATAGAGTAGTAAAAAGGTTATTGTTAAATTATTTTAAATGTTAAACTAAAAATAAGAGTCAAGTAAATGCAATGAATTTAAATTAAAGCTAAAAAAACATGAGAACAAGACACAAGACACTACTTTTATTCAATAGTAAGAACTACTCAAGAGTTTCACAAACTCAATATTGACTCAAAAACTAAAAGCAAAATTGACTGTTAATCTACAAAGACGCAAATAAACCTAGACAATGGGCTAGTGTTCTAATTAAACTCAAGGACTAACAAATTCAAAACTAAAAAGAAACAAAAAACTAACCTAAAACATAAACTAAATGGTA
>OOIL02002873.1:142093-152949 GCA_900332095.2 Cuscuta campestris | reverse complement strand
AAAAAAAAAGATGAACAAGCCTGGAAAGATAGAGAGGCTTGCATCACAGCTGGAATTAGAAAAAAAATTGAAAAAGGCTTGGGAGAAGGGAGCAAAGACAGCAGAAATAAAAGAAAATAAAAGAAGGAAAGAGGGGGAGAGGGAGAGATGAAAGTAGGACAAGATAAAAAATTTTGAAAATAAAATTTGAAGAACAAAAAAGAGAAAAAGAAAAAGATGAAACAAAAATGGAGAGAGTGTTGTTTCGGAGAAGGTGTATGGCGAAATCCTGAAAAATGCGAGATTTTCACCATAAACCTTCTCTACTGCCGAGATTCTCACCATAGACCTTGAATGTCTTTTCTTCTCATTAGGCTTTCTCCATTGCCGTCTATGAGGGTGAGAAAGAAAAATTTCTCCATTGAGGATATTTTTCTTGGTATTTTTCTCAGACAGTGAGTTTGAAGACTTTTCATATTGAGAGAGTTGTTTGTGATATGAATGGATTGAAATGTGTTGGTTTAAATAGGAGGAGAGGTTGAGAGAGGGGAGGTTCACGGGTTCCATTTAGTGGGTAGTTGGAACGGTGAGTTCTGGTTTGGCTAAGCCCAAAAGAGTGGCCCAAAAAAAATCTATGCACTAAAGGGAAATTGTTCCTATTGGGTTCTTAAGGCCCAAAATAAAACTATCATTTTTCATTCCCTATAATTCTAATTTCTAATTAGGACGAGGTAGTACCAAAAAAATAAGATTCATTTTTAAAAGAAAAAGTGGTACTATTTTTCCAATGTCCTGTACATTATAAAATCCTAAGGACCAGAACTTTAGAGCAAAGTTGAAATGAACTAAGGATTAAAGCTCAGTTTAAGAAGGCAGATTTTGTAAAGTACCTGAATCAGAGTTCTCCAACTTTAGTACTAAAACTGAGGTATCCGTCTTCCATTGCTTAGAGTTCATCAATAGTTCATTACCAAAAACAAATGTTAGCCAAAAACAGTTAAGTTCCCCCTGCATTACATTCCCCCTGAATGTATGCGCTTAAAAATAAATCTCAAAAATCATACTTAAAATGAATATGATCAAGCATAATAAGCATAATTAAGAGAAGTATTAAGCAATGTTTAAACCAAAAACTCATGTTTAAACAAGAAGGTGCTTTCATCAAAGCACAATAATGTTTTCACATACTTCCCCCTGATTTGATGAAAAGAGCCTTCATTGCTTCTTGCGCTTGGATGATCCGGCAGTCTCACCAATGCCTTGCATGATTCCACACTCTTCTTTGATGCGCCTGAGGTTGTTATTTCTTTCCTTAGTTTGAGCATCATTTGAGAAGTGAGAGGCAATGGTTCCTACAGCTTCTGTTCCATCAAGACCAGAATCTGTCAGATGCTGCGTTGAGTTCTCCGGATTGCTCTGCTGGGCTTCAAGTATTAATTCCGTCATGTTCAGATGAGATGGAATGTATGTGAGTTCTCCTTTCTTGACTTCAATAGGGAGCTGTGGGATCAGGGATGGACTATTGTGTTGGACAATTACATCTAGCTTGCGTTTGCCAGTGTAGGTCCCAAAATGCCTGAACAGCTTGAATGCTTCCTTCTGATTTTCAGCAATTCTCTGCTGACTTCTCCAGAATCTCAAGTTCAGTTGGTTTGGAGATCTCACATGGAGTTGTGAGGATCTCTTGAACTTGAGTTTGGAGGAGTTGAAGGAGTTCTTCCTCTGATGCTTCCTGGTTCTGTTCTTGTTGTGGAGAAGCTGCATTCTCTTGGACAGCTTCAGGAAGAACCGTTTCAAAGGCATGTAAGTTTTCCGGAAAGACTTGGAAGTCTTCTGCTGTTGCTTCCATATCAGCATGTGCTTCAGTGGTGAGAACCATCTGCTCTTCTGTTGCCTTTGAGAATATTGGCCTGTAGACTGCAGGATCCTCATCATCCACTTCAAATTTTGAGACTGGTGAGGTGGCCAAGTGTTCCAGATGCAAATCTTCATAGTTTATTTGCCACACCCAGTCAACATCCAGAATTTGCTCACAACAATGATTGACTGGCAGACCCAAGCATTTCTTGATTATCTTCTCATTTTTCAGTTGTTGGTCCCATCCCAACAACTGCTCTGCTGAATTTCCAACCTTCCAAGCTCTCCAGTAAAAGTAGAGCTGCATGAATTGGCTCTCTACATCATCTGTTTGAGCTTGTAATGGAGGAGATGGAAAACTCTGATCTTGAGGAGTTTCTTCATCCAATTGTTGAGGGATCTCGTTGTGTGCAGAGGGTTCCTCAACTGGTTCCTTTCCCACCAACTCATCCGGGTTGGCACTTCCAGATGTGGAGGGAGAGAGAATTCTTCTTTTCTTCTTCTTCTGAAGTTCCCCCTGGGCAGGAACTTCTTCTTCTTCATCTAGATTCACCACTGCCAAAGTGTGTGGTGCTTCTTCCTCTTTGATGACTTCTTCAGACTCATAATGAGGACATTATCTGAAGATCCTTCATCTTCTGCAGTGGAACTGACTCTGTTTTCTCCTTTGGAAGCCAGTAGTAGAGCCAATATCTGGCTTCATACTTCTTGCCTTCAGAGGCAACTCCCAAGGATTCCAGAATGTACCCAAGGTACAATCCTTGACAGAGATATTTCTGTTTGGGCTTCCCTAAGTGCTTGGAAATAGAACTGAAGAAGTGTTTAGCCCAGTTTACCTTTGTCCTGGTAATGAGGGCGTTGATGATGAATGCCCTTTCCTGAGTTATGTCATCTGCATGTCCTCCAATGCCACATTCAAGGCATGCGATCACCAGCTCCAGAACCAATCTGTAATCGTTCTTCAAATCTGCCTTCTTCGCTGGAAGTCTCCCAATTTCACTTCCAGAAATTGGGAAGATGAAGCTTCTTCTCCAATTTCTTCTATGAAATTTTCACTTTGGCGCCTCCAGCAGTGGATTTGATGACTTAAATCATCCTCTGTGGATTCTTCTTCGATTGGACAGTCTTGACCTTTCCATTTCTGTAGAATTCAAGAACTTCATCTTCATATTTGGAGTGAATCTCCATATCAAGGAATTCGGAGAGTTCTTGAGCAGCAATCATCTCCAGATAGGTCTGATAGAATGCCGGTGAAGAACACTTGCCTTCCAATTTATGGAAATGGACATTAGCACCAACAATCTTCATTTTCTCTGAAATTTGAGTGAAAGAATCTGAAGAATTTGAAGAATTTTAGGGTTCTTGAGAATTCTATCAGAGAGTTCTTGTGAAGAAGACGACGAAAATTTGAGTGGGCTGAGTGGGAAGTTGAGATCTGATTATAGTGGCGATTGGGTTTAATTTGGGTGATTTATGCGGCTAGTGGCGATTGGGTTTTTAATTGTTCCCAAGGCCACGTGCCTACCCATTACTTTGAAAGACGTGGAAAGTGGACTGCCACGGGTACAGCACTCAGTCTAACTAAATTAGACCAATTTTGTGAAGCAAATCGGAGAACTTGGCTTCACTTAGTGGTTTTGTGAAGATATCCGCCAATTGTTCTTCAGTTGAGATATACTCAATTTTGATATCTTTCTTTTCCACATGATCTCTGATGAAGTGATGCTTGACATCAATGTGCTTAGTGCGAGAATGATGCACTAGATTTTGTGAGATGGCTATAGCACTTTGATTGTCACAAAAGATTGTCACTTCCTTTGTTTTGACTCCATAATCCAGTAGTTGTTGCTTTAGCCACAAGATTTGAGCACAGCAACTACCAGCAGCAATGTACTCTGCTTCTGCTGTTGATGTAGAGATGGAGTTTTGTTTCTTACTGAACCAAGAAACAAGATTTCCGCCAATGAACTGACAAGTACCAGATGTACTCTTTCGGTCAACTTTGCATCCGGCAAAGTCAGAATCTGAGTATCCCACTAACTCAAATGAGCTGCTCTTAGCGTACCATAAACCCATATTCTGAGTTCCTTTGAGGTATCTAAGAATCCTTTTAGCTGCAATTAAATGACTTTCCTTTGGCTTTGACTGGAATCTGGCACAAACACCTACTGCATATGAGATATCCGGACGGCTTGCAGTAAGGTAGAGTAGAGATCCAACTATTCCTCTGTAGAGAGTTTGATCAACATCCTTTCCATCTACATCCATATCAATCTTGGTGGATGTACTCATGGGGACAGAAACGGATGACTTGTGATCAACTTTGAATTTCTTGATAAGATCCCTTGTGTACTTGGCTTGGTTGATGAGAGTTCCTTCACTTCTCTGTTTGATTTGAAGACCAAGGAAGTAGTTGAGTTCCCCCATCATGCTCATCTCAAATTTTCCTTGCATGAGGGTGGAGAACTTGGTGCAAAGAGCTTCTTTAGTTGAGCCAAATATGATGTCGTCTCCCATCTTGTAGTTTGAACAAGGTCTTGTCAATGACTCCTTTGATAAATCCATTGTCTATAAGGAATTGAGACAATGTATCATACCAAGCTCTTGGTGCTTGTTTGAGTCCATATATCGCCTTTTTGAGTTTGTACACTTGATCGCCTTTAGTGTGTAACTCAAATCCTAGAGGTTGTTCCACATAAACTTCTTCCTCTAGGTTTCCGTTGAGAAACGCGCTTTTGACATCCATTTGATAGACTTTGAAGTCCTTGTGAGCAGCAAAGGCTAGAAACAGCCTTATGGCTTCAAGTGTAGCAACTGGAGCGAAGGTTTCATCAAAATCTATACCTTTTTCTTGACAATAACCTTTGGCAACCAACCGGGCTTTGTTTCTGACAACAATGCCGTTTTCATCCATCTTGTTCCGGAAGACCCACTTTGTCCCAATGACATGTTGATGAGTAGGTCTGGGAACAAGTTTCCAGACATCATTTCTGGTGAATTGGTTGAGTTCTTCTTGGATTGCATTGATCCAATCAGAGTCAGCTAGAGCTTCTTCAATATTCTTTGGCTCCACTTGTGAGATGAAACAAGCAAGCATAGCTTCTAGATTTTTTTGAGCACTCCTTGTGCGAACGCCAGATTGAATATCTCCAATGACTTGTTGAGGAGGATGATCCCTTAACCAACGAAGATTGTGTTGATTAGGGTTGACCGGTTGATCTAGTTCAGCTTCTGGTTGAAGAACAGAAGTTGTTGGTGATTCCGGATGGATTGGCACTCGGTCGCCATTTCCGGAATTGTCACCATGTGAGTGATCCGGAATATTGGAAGGTTGGCCAAGATTTCTGGTAGGCTCAGCACCGTCTGAATCCGGATTTCTTTGTGAAGTCTTCAGTGGTAGACTTCCGAATGGAATGAATTCCGTAGGCTTCATTCTATCTTCTTCATTGACTTCTTGATCCTTGTCTGAGAGATCCAGAACCTCATGATCATGCTTTGATGGCTTGTCAACCACATGTTTTTCATCAAAAATAACATGTATTGACTCTTCAGTGATCATGGTTCTTTTCTTGAAGACTCTGAATGCCTTGCTCACCATGGAGTATCCCAGGAAGATGGCCTCATGTGATTTCTCATCAAAAGTGTTCAGATGATTCTTCCCTTTGTTTAACACAAAGCACTTGCTCCCAAAAACATGGAAATATGATATATTAGGCTTTCTCCCATTCCATAGTTCATAGGGAGTTTTGTTGTGCCTTTTATAAACAATACTCCTATTTTGAGTATAGCAAGTTGTGTTTACAGCTTCAGCCCAGAACCTCTTTGGCAAGAAAGCTTCGACTAGCATGGTTCTTACTACTTCCTTCAAGGTTCTGTTTCTTCTTTCAGCTACACCATTCTGTTGGGGTGTCCTTGCTGCTGATGTCTGATGAAGAATTCCGTTTTCTTCACAGTAATGAATGATGATTTCATTCAGGAATTCTGTGCCTTTGTCAGATCTGATCTTCTGGATGGTCTGACTTGCTTGGTTTTGAATCAGCTTCATGCAGTTTGTGAGCTTCCCTTGAGTTTCCTTCTTGCTGTTGAGAAAGATTGTCCACATGTATCTTGAGTAATCATCAACTACTACTAGGACACATTTCTTTCCACTTAGACTTATTGGTGTAACAGGGCCAAATAAGTCCATGTGAACAAGACTTAATATCCTTGTAGTTGAGGGTGCTGGTTTTGCCTTGAAAGTGGACTTGACTTGCTTTCCTTTCTGGCAAGCATCACAAATGCTTTCCTTCTTGTACACAGCTTTGGGAAGACCTTCTACTAACCCTTCTTTGGATAGCTTGTTGAGAGTTTTGAAGTTGAGATGACTCAACCTCTTATGCCAAAGCCATAGAAGGTTACTGTCACCTTTGCTGATTAGGCATGCTTCCTTGACATCATCCCACATCACTTCATAGATGTTTCTGATTCTCTTCCCAGTGAGAATGACTTCATTTGTGGAGTTGTTCTTGAGGGATGCCATGTCCTTGCAGAATTCCAAGGAATAACCTTTATCACAAAACTGACTTATGCTAAGAAGGTTATAGTTGAGACCTTCCACATAAGATACAGCTTGGATGGTTAGTCCCTTGTACACCAGATTTCCTAGCCCTTTAGTAAGGCCAAAATCATTGCTTCCTCCAAAAGTAATTCTTGGACCATCATAGGGAATTAGATTGCTCAAAAGACTCGCATCACCCGTCATGTGTCTTGAACAGCCACTGTCTAAGTACCAGACACCTGGGTACTTAGCAGCTTCCTGCATTAGGAGGAGGAAGATTTTGATACCAAATTCAGTTTGGGTCCGGAATAGTTAATGGTGTGTGTCCCTACATCAAGTTTGAAGTTGCAGGGAATTTTTCTTGCAGCTCTAAACTTGTTGGGATTGTATTCATAGTTGTAGGCATAAACTTTCCTACGAGCAGGTGGTGCAATTTCCTGTTTCCTCCTAGCAAACTCAGGTCGATAAGACCTATAGTTTTGTCTAGGTTGTGCATAATGTGACCTGTGACGGTTGTAAACATAATTAGGTGGAACAAATAGTTTTTGGGGTGGAGGATGACTACATCTTGGCATAGTTCTCCACTCAGAATTTCTTGAAAAACTCTTATCTACCCCATAATGAGTATAGCCTTGTGTATATTGGGGGTTAGAAGGTTTTCTTCTGAAATTGTTTCCTTTTTGAGGTCTGTCCAGCTTCCTATAGTTCTTAGGAGGGACTACCTTTTTGGGAACTTCTGTTGGTTTCTCCTTTTCCTTTCCTTTCTGCTTATTGGGTCTGGCAGTAAGTTTAGGAGGGATAAAAGTTGTTCTCCCTCTCCTTTTGGAACTGGCGGGGTCAAACCCAAGTCCTTCACGACCTTTATGTTTGGTCCTTTCAAGAAGCTTATCCACTGCTTCTTTGGACTTAAGTATCCCTAGCTCCTTGTTGAGGGATTTCACCTTTTCAGAGAGAGATTCATTTTCAGCCTTGAGTTGAGTAATCTCACTTAGTTGACTTTTCCGACCTTCAATCAACTTGAGATTCTCTTCACTCAACAGCTTGTTCTCTTCTGTGTTAAGGATGAGTGTTTGAGATTTATTTCCTCAAAATCTTTCATCATCTTTTTCAACTTGTCAAAAAGACTTTCAGATGTTGGTATGCTTTCATAAGAGGATGAGCAAGAGGTTTGTGAAGTTACCTCTTGATCAGCATCATCTTTGGCCATTAGGCAGAGGGTGTCATCTTCTGACATAGTCCACCGATCCTCATGGTTGGACTTCTCAGCTCTGCGCTCCATGCAGACGAGGGCTTCTTCATCCGAGCTTGAGCTGGATGACTCATCACTTTCAGCTACAACCATTTCCTTCTTCTTCTTCTCGTTCCTTTCTCTTTCTCCGTACTTCTCCACTTTTGGGTACAGGCATGCTGACTTCCAATGGCCAGGTTTCCTGCAATTGTAACACAAATAAGATTCAGGAGGAGAGTCACTTACCTGTGGCTTTCCCTTGGATGGCCTTCTGACTGAGTCAGCTTTCTTGAAGAACTTCTTGAACTTCCGGAATTGCTTGACCATCATAGCATATTCCTCATCGTAGTTCTCCGTTTTTGAGCTTGACGGCTGGCTGGAGGAAGGTGTGTCACAGTTCCTTGGACATGTCCCTTCACTTGATGGGATTCTTGGAGTTGTCATCAGTGCCGTGGGAAAAGGAGTGACTTGTTCTTCCTTCTTCTTCTTCAGCTCATGCTCATAGGTTCTGAGCTCATCAAGGAGACCTTGGACAGTGTAGTTCTCTCGATTTCTTCCTTCTTCCATGGCTGTGGCCTTGTTGTACCACTCGGTTGGAAGAGACCTCAGTAACCTTACATTCTTTTCTTTGGGAGAAAGAACGTGGTTAAGTGATGCAAGATCATTCAAACTTTTGTGGAATCTTTCATCCAACATATCAAATGATTCTCCGGAAAGCATTTTGAAGCTTTTGAACTTCTCAAGCAGGACTTCTATCTTCTGCTTTCTTAGATCCTCTGATCCCTCGCACAGCTTCCTAAGACCTTACCATATCTCCATGGCAGTATTGAGATGCTTGATCTTGCAGAAGGTGATGGGATCAAGTGTCTTGAAGATGGCTGCTTTGCCGATGTTGTCCAGATTGTGTTTCTTGCAATCTCTATCATCCCATTTCTCCTTGGGCTTTGGAATGTACTGGACTACATCTGGATTGGCTAGATTCCTCTCGGGATTCTCCATTTGGATTTTCAAGGGTCCATCTTAGAGCACCATCCACATGCAGTCATGTAGAGCATAGAGGTGTGCTTCCATCATGATCTTCCAATCATCATAACCTAGAAGAGAAAACTTGGGCAAACCGTGATCCATATTGTTCACCATTATGATCTCTTCTCGTTAATCTTAATGTTGATAGTGAGAAGTCAGCTCTGATACCAATTGGTGGTCCCGAAATGGTGAGGTACAAAGTCTAGAGAGGGGGTGAATAGACTTTGTTACAAATTTAAAACTTTTTTGTTTCTTTTGAAATCGTGAAAATGATTGTTAATCTAGAGTTCTTGTGAACTTTAGATTGTGCGCGGAATTTGGTGGGTGATTGAGCAGTAATCAATATGGATGGGTTAGTTTTCATAGTTAATATAATTGCAAGTATGAGTAAAGATAAAAACAGAGAGACACGCAAACTTTAACGAGGTTCGAAGGTGGGGTAATCCTTGTACGTCCTCAAAATCCACTATGTAGTTGGTTGTTGAATAATGAACCAACAATTACACTTGTGTGAATTTCTGCACGGTATATCTTCGCAAGGCCAATGTTTCTACTGCACTCGTGCTGGCTTTGTTGTTCCTTCGAAGGTCACGCCTCTTCAATAACTGCAAGATCCGAACAATAGGACTTGCAAGATCAACTTGTAAGAAAGTTGATGTACCCCCTTTTAAGCAAGATGTTTGATTAAAAGTTATATCCTTCAACGTGGTGTGGTACTTGAGGCAAGGAAACCTTCAAGTGTTTACACTATAGCTCTTTGGAAGGAGGAGAAGTTTGCTTTTGGATAAGGAGTTTAGAAATCTCTCTTTATCAAGCTTTTGGCTAACTGTTAATGAGATATCTTTGTAGTAGTTTTCTTCACTGTATGTATTTCGTGCTTTCTATCTCATCTATTTCTCCAGTCTTCCAAGGATGCTATTTATAGCTGGATTTGATAATCTATCCGTTGAATCAAAATAGACTATTCGTTGCATTTGCTGGCTTCAATTTTGAATGAAGATTGTGATTGAGGATTCTTCATTGGAATGGGTGTTTGGACATACCCAATTGTTTGAGGAGGGATTCCTTTTTCCACAGAATCTGTCTTCTAGCTGTTGTTCAAGAATCCTGGACTGTAGCTCTTTATTGAGTGGGGTACTCAGTTTGTCTTCTAGTGCTTGTTTTGGAATTCTGGGCGAGCTCTTCAATTTGAGAAGTCCAGACTTTGTCTTCAAGTCATTTGTTCTTGAATCAGCTTAATTATCTTCAATCTAGCCGTTAAAAATCAAGAGATTGATTTTTCCTTACCAACGGGTATAATTTCTTCATTCAAGACTTAGATAATTTTCTAAGTCTTTTCTCATTTGTCCGCTTCTGAGAGTTCCGGTCTTTCTTGAGGCATCCGGTTCTTTCGCTGACAAATCCGGAAAAGTCATTCATTGACTTCCATGTGAGAAGAGATCCGCGCTAGTCTTCCGATTCGTATGACTTAGCCTTCAGCGGGTTGTAGTGAGACATCCGGTTATCATGCAGTGTTCTGGATTAGAGGATCTTCAACTGGTTTGAGAAATCCTTACTTGTCTCTGACATTTCCGATCAAGATATCCAATTTCCATATCACTGAATTTGATTAAGTCTTCAAGCATCAAACCACTTAGTGAAATATCACAATTTTATTTGAAATCTCAAGAACTCGATTTTAACAATATTTCTAAAAATAAAAATTACATTGAATATTGGGGGAGACCAAAAGTCCCTATTATAATCTAAATACAGCATCATCAAAATCTATAATATTTTTCCCAACAATTTCCCCCTTTTTGATGATGACAAACAAGTGTTTAAGAGTTCCGGTCGCTGTACTGAGAACTAATTTTATAACTTTCTTTTAGTTTCTCATAATATACAGCTTATTAACAAAAACTCTTAAGCAAATACAATTCAAATTACAATAATTCCTAAACCAAGTCTTGTCTTGAGATTTGTGATATTTTCAGCCATTTGCTGCTTTCATTTC
Organism: Cuscuta campestris; assembly: GCA_900332095.2. Taxonomy (NCBI): domain Eukaryota; kingdom Viridiplantae; phylum Streptophyta; class Magnoliopsida; order Solanales; family Convolvulaceae; genus Cuscuta; species Cuscuta campestris. The sequence continues at coordinate 142,326 of OOIL02002873.1, read as the reverse complement.
CAGCAGATTTTGCTTGGTAGTACAGATGGCGTTGCGTTTGATAGATCTTTAATATCTAAAGTGGATATTTGAGATCTAAGAAGCAATATCTCTCCAAAAAGCAAAAACAAAAACAAAAAGAAAATGGAGGGAAAGGAGGGGGCGGTGAAAGGAAAGAAAAAGACAGAAGGACAAGAAAAAGGTTTTGGAAAAGAGAATTGATTGTGAAAAAGATAAAATAAGGGTTTTTAAAG
>OOIL02002873.1:125736-141628 GCA_900332095.2 Cuscuta campestris | reverse complement strand
GCGAGCTCTTCAATTTGAGAAGTCCAGACTTTGTCTTCAAGTCATTTGTTCTTGAATCAGCTTAATTATCTTCAATCTAGCCGTTAAAAATCAAGAGATTGATTTTTCCTTACCAACGGGTATAATTTCTTCATTCAAGACTTAGATAATTTTCTAAGTCTTTTCTCATTTGTCCGCTTCTGAGAGTTCCGGTCTTTCTTGAGGCATCCGGTTCTTTCGCTGACAAATCCGGAAAAGTCATTCATTGACTTCCATGTGAGAAGAGATCCGCGCTAGTCTTCCGATTCGGATGACTTAGCCTTCAGCGGGTTGTAGCGAGACATCCGGTTATCATGTAGTGTTCCGGATTAGAGGATCTTCAATTGCTTTGAGAAATCCTTACTTGTATCTTACATTTCCGATCAAGATATCCAATTTCCATATCACTGAATTTGATTAAGTCTTCAAGCATCAAACCACTTAGTAAAATATCACAATTTTATTGGAAATCTCAAGAACTCGGTTTTAACAATATTTCTAAAAATAAAAATTACATTGAATATTGGGGGAGACCTAAAGTCCCTATTACAATCTAAATACAGCATCATCAAAATCTATAATATTTTTCCCAACACAAAGGCTAGTTTAAGAGTTGGTAAATCAATCGGAAATATGTACCTTAAACTAATGACCTAACTTAAGAGTTGGTTAGAAATACCTTAAACTAGAATTAGTTTAAGAGTTGGTTAGAAGTACCTTAAATTAGAATTAGTTTAAGAATTGGTTAGAAGTACCTTAAACTCGAATATAGTTTAACTATCTTAAACTAGAATTTGTTTAAGAGTTGGTAAACATTAAATGAATTGGCCTTAGACTAAAATAGTTTAAGGATATATATATATATATATATATATATATATATATATATATATATATATATACATATACATATATATATAATTTATATACATACATATATATATATACATACATACATACATACATACATACATACATACATACATACATATATATATATATATATATATAGGGATCAGTTCAAGTGAGAATGAACTTCAATGAAAGAAATAAGAATGAAGGAGAAACGTGAGATCAGATGCATCCGACGGTTATTAGTCGCAGAGGTATGTGGGTGTTAAAGTGAAAATATTAAAAGCATTTATAAGGAAAGAATTGACCCACGTATAAAATTTCGCATTAAGTAGTTGAGGGAGGGCATAAATGGAAATGCACTCTCAACCGCATTCTAAAAAAATTAGATACATTGCTCCTCTTTCACCGTAATTATTGGAGTATAACATCCACAATTATTAGGCTTGTACTACCACTATATACCTAGTATAAAATTTTAATTGCATGGGGCTAAAAAATACTCCTTATTAATTTTTTTTGTTAATATATTGTTAGAAATCTTAGAAATCATCCTAAATAGGACTAAAACATAGAGAAAAGTACCAAAATAGGACTTTCATGTTTTTTTTTCTCGGAATAGGACTTTGCATTGTGGTAATGTGACTTTGCATTGTGGTAATATGGCAGTGTACATGTGCAAATTACTATACTTTTTTGGTAATGTATATGACCATGTTTGGTAATGTAAGTCCTATTTCGAAAATAAAAACATGGAAGTCCTATTTTGTTATATTTTCAATGTTTTGATCTTACTTTGGTCTTTTCTCTGGTCGATATCTACACAATAACACCAATATTATATAAAACTTTATTCTTATCTTCTTCTCACTCTCAATGTACTTTTTAAGGGAGAAAGACCAAAATAGGACTAAAACATTGAAAATATACCAAAATAGGATTTCCATATTTTTATTCCTGATATAGGACTTACATTACCAAACATGGTCATATACATTACCAAGAAAGTATAGTAATTTGCACATGTACACTGCCACATTACCACAATGCAAAGTCCTATTCCGGAAAAAAAACAAGAAAGTCCTATTTTGGTACTTTTCTCTATGTTTTAGTCTTATTTAGGATGATTTCTATATAATTTATAAATACTTTTTTTATAATAAAACGAAAGAAATATGCATCTATAATTTTTAGACCAATATTTCAAGATATAAGACATATAACACTCTCTTAATGCTATTCCATCCGCCCCTAATTAACACTCCGTGTTTGACTCGACACGATGATTAAGAAGAGTGAAATTATATACTTGAAAAAGCATCTAATTTAAAAATGATTTTTAATATGCCACTTTTTAAAACATGTCTCGCGGAGATGCACTGTGATATCCACAAATACATATATAATGTGAATGCACTTTCAGATAGCAATACACGTGACGTCAAATAGAAAATCTAATATATAAATATAAGGTTAAAATAAGATAATTAAACACTTAATCACTTATTATTGAAGATTCACTGAAAGATACATTACTCTTACCGATTCTTGTGTTACATAAATCTTATTCACATAATGTATAAACGGATACCTTTTAAGTTTGAGTCTTTTACCATTTGAGCTAATATGCAAGAATTTGTTTTTCAAAAAGACTCTCATCTTGCACTTGGACCTATTAAATTTGCATTTCTAATTTTTACAATTTGCATCATTTAACGTCTTACGAACTTATACTCAAATGTATCACAGACCACTTTAAATGCATTGTCATTTGCAGAAATTTCACTATCTAGAATATATGGATGCATCACATTTGTGTCAAGAGAATTTCACCATTAGATGCATAAACTTTGATTATGAGAATGCACAAAAATAGAATGCATTAGTTTTTACTTTAATTGTGAGAATGCATTGCAATCTCATGAAAAGGCATTATTTTGACTCTCATAATGCACAATAACAAAAAATAAACAAAAAGTAAAAAAAAAGGAAAAAAAGTCAAACTATACAAGGCAATCAGTAATCATCCATTTTAAATGGAAAAAGAAAATATGTAAAATCACTATAAATGAATAGCAAGAAATCCGGAAGTGATTTGCGTGAATGGAAGTAGTTTCAGAGCTATTCTTGCAGAAGGGGACTCACTCAAGAAAGAACGGAAGTTTGTGAAAGTACAAATTTGTCCATATCGGTATATTTGGGTGGCGCAGATCAAAAATAAAATTTGCAAAGATCCATGGGTGCATATTCATTCTTAATTCTTTCATTAGATGACGTTCTCATTTGAACCCAATTATGGGGTTGGTTCCTGTGAGAATGACTCTTAATGAAAGAAATGAGAATAAATAATACACGTTGATATTGTAGATCTAAGGGCCTTAATTTCATCTAAAAAGTGGCGCCATTCACTAATAAATATGGTAAATAATTACTCATGCCCTTTAATTTAGGAACGAAATAGTAGAGAGGGGTATTATAGTAAGTTTTATACGTATAAGAGAATGGTAAACATTAAATTCCATTACTTCTGCCGTTATTACCATAGAATATTCATACGTGTCATATTAATCATTTCTTTTTTTAAATAATGCACATAATTAATATGGAGTAGTTATCTTATTAGAGCAACTCCAATGGTAGGGGTATATGAAAGAGTAAAGAGGAATACTTATGATATATATACCTCTTTTCATTAAAAATCATCTTTCAATGGGAGAGGTAAATAAAGTGGCATTATACCTTCTTCAATTTTGAAGAGGTATCTTTACCTTCTTCATTTGGGGAGGTATATCAACTTTTCCTACATTTTAAATTTATTTCATCAATTACTTTAGTTATTGTATTTTTGCTTGAATGTATTATTATATATTTTTAATTTGTATCTTTGTAATTGTAAAACTTAATGAGTCAAGAATTAACAAAAAAAAAGGATACTTTGTTTTTTTAATTTTGCACTCTGTATTTTTAAGTTTTTTTTATTCGGGTATTTATAAGTTTGTGCAATTGGACATAATGTATATTTAATTATTTCAAAACTGACATTCTAATTTTTTTCCCAATAAATTAGTTGTATTTTTATAAAATCTTTAAATTAAAAAATTTAATCAAGAAGAAACAAAGGCAACAAACCTCAAATTTACCTCCCCATGATTTTTTTAAGAATGTATATTTTCTTTTCTAATAATTAAAATTTGATTTAAGAAGGTAAATCAACTAATTTTTTCCCAATAATGTATGGAGATGGATTTATCCCTCTTTTGCCTTTTGATTTACCTTCCTCCATTGGAGTTGCATACTTTTAATTTTGAAAATGTAAACTTGATCACTTGGAGAGGTAAATGAGATATATACCTCTCCAAGATACCTCCCACCATTGGAGTTGCTCTTAGTGATTTCTCTTTTTTTATTTTCTGTTTTTTTCAATAATGAATAATTTTTACTATTGAACTCTTTGTAACATTTTATTTTTTTGCTTCATTTTATAGCATTTCTCACGGTGCTATTGTATTTGCTTCATTTTAAAGCAAATACAATTTAGTCTACAATTTCTCTTTCTTCTAAATACTATTCTACCACCTTTTTTACTCTTCCTCACTTTAACATTTTTTATGATTTATCACGCAATTATGGTGCAGTTGACAATGATTTTAGTTACTTACAGTAAATCAATGACATTTCGTCACGTTATAATTTCTTTTATCTTTATGCACTATTCTCATATATAGCTGCAACGTAACACGTATTGTAAATTATGCATGCACTATGATAACTGATATATTCATTGTAATTTGTCCTTTATATTTTATTTATAATTATATTTATTCTATTAATTTGTAGATTAGTGAATAATAACTGTATATGATGAAAAAGCTTGAGACTGCGTTGTACTCAGAACAAATGTAATACAAATTAAATTTGAAAAATAATTTGCTTATGTAGGATTCAAACTCACATTTGTAGTGCATAACGCTCTACCATTTAAGCTAATAGGCAATCATTTATTTTATCAAAGAGACTTTCATCTTGCACTTGGACCTTCTACATACACATTTTAATCTTTAAAATTTGCATCACTCAATGTGTTTCAAAGCCATATTCAAATGCATCAGAAAACATGTTAAATGCATAATCGTTTACAAAAAAATCACTATCTAGAAAATATAGATGCATCATATTTGTATCGGGATACAACAACTTTGTTTATTAGAATGCACAGTAACACAATGCATTATCCTTCAGCTTGATTTTGAGAATGCATTGCCTCCTTATGTAAATGCATTACAGTGATTCTGATAATGCACAATATCAAAAAAAAACAAATAATTTAGGAGGGGTAGGAAGAATCAATTGTGGGTGAGTGCATGGGGGGCAAGGGTGAGTGTGGGCAGGAGCGAGAAAACATGGGAGAAATGTATAGAGGGTGGTTAGGAGGGGTAGAAATAATCAATTTTATAATCGGAGCACCGTTAATTGAACCAGTATCACGAAGTGGTGTAATTTTTGTTGGTGTAACATTACGCCTCCATATATATATACTCCATATAGAACACTGACAAAATGCATTATATTGACTATTAGAATGCATTATATTGAGTTGTTGTAATGAAAAAATGCATTATTTTAATGTTTTTAAATAGACAATTTGATATAGAAGAATCAAATAAGTAGTATCAAAATAACAAAATAGGAGTATCAAACAACGTGATTTGATTCAACAAAAAAACCAACTATTAAAGGTTTTAAATGCCAAAATAAATTAAAGAATAATTGGACGGATTTGGAAATAACACCCTTTCTAAAGTACAAAAATCTAACCGCCATGGAATTGATTGGATAAACAAGGAGATTTCAATACGGCACATGTCTTCCTCTATGAGAAGATGGAGAAGTTTTTTCTGATTGGTAAACCTAATCCACCATACAATCATTAAGCCGCACATTTTGGATCTCATGAGCAAATTTTTCCGAAAGTTTCGGAAATAAACTGAAGAGCATCGATACCAATTTGAGAGAGATACGATTGCAATGTGAAAATCCAAAAAAGCCCACGCGAGGTAACGGGTGCCAACATCACATCTAACGGTGAGGAAACATTCTTATTTCTTTCATTAGATGTCATTCTCACATGAACCAATATATATATATATATATATATATATATATATATATATATATAGATTTTGGTTCAGGTGAGAATGCGATCTTATGAAAGAAATAAGAATGAATCTGGTGCTTTAGATTGTGAGATCTAAGGGTTAGGTTGCATCAAAATTAGTTGCATCAAAATGGTCTAAATATGCATCATGTCGAAAGACACCAAAAACCTTTGAAAATGCACTATATCAAAATCTGAGCGCAGGATGCAATCTGAGCCGCACGATGCATCAGATCCAAAGGCTAGATTTTATTCTTATTTTTTTCACCAAGGTGCATTCTCACTTGATCCAGCCCATATATATATATATATATATATATATATATATATATAATATATATATATATATATATATATATATATATATATATATATATATATATATATATATATAGAGTTTAGTTCCGGTGAGAATACGATCTTATGAAAGAAATAAGAATGCTTAACCACAGTTAGATTTGATCGATCAGGGAGTACGCACATGTTTTATGTCAAGGGCTTTTTGGGTTTTTTATATTTCTATCAAATCTAACGCTGATTTTGTTCAATCCTTTCCAAATTGGCTCCACAAAATTTGCCCAGGATTCATTTCACTATCGTCAATAATGGAGATTTGATGATTCAACCATGTATCTATTATCCGAGTGTGATAACCATCTCTCTCCAATTCTCGATTCACAAAAAGTGTTCATTGATAACATCGCTGATGGATAGTACGGAGTACTGTAATTTATAATTAGGTAAATTCTCAAATACCACTTCAATTTTCTTACTCTATAGATTTAGATGTGATTTTATCTACAATATTGTTTATCTAGACTGCCGTGAGGCTTGTTCTTCCCTATGAATTGGCTAAACACATCGTGTTTGAGGGAAACAAGGTTGTGATAAAGTTTACCCTCTCTTGAATCAATTGATCTGTTTTTAATCTAGGGTTTATCAATCTGGGAGTAAAAATGTCTAATAGGCTGATTAGTTGTAATTACTTTGGTATTATGTGATTATCACATGCTTCATTTTATCTATCAATGGGATCCCATTCTGTTTTTACTCCATTTTAACTACATTCAAATGAGTTTTGTTAAAAAAATATTATTTATCTATACTATTAATTTTTAGTTTGACAGTATTCAATGAAGGCATGCATTTTTGTCAATGCTTAGAAATCTGAAAGCACATATGTTGCAAAATGGTGTCTGAAAAATTGATATCATAGCAATAAAAAATGTGATAAGTTCTATATAGACTCTTTCAATATGATTTTGTAAAATTTTTAGTGCATTATAAAGACTTTGTAGTGCATATGTCGTAAACTCTTATTCGATTTGAAAAGAATGATAAGTATTTAAGTGAACTGTTCATTCTTTGTTAATTGGATATGAACTGAGGTATGATAATAGTTAATGAGTGAAATGTTTCCGCTTCCATTGAATCTTTTTTCAATGTGATTTTTTCTCTTGCATATTTGTTCCTTCACTATTTTTTCTAATGCATCTTTGTTCCCATGGATTTTTTTCTGTTGCATATTGTTATACACCATATGATAGTGCTATACATTCTTTGTTGGTTAATGTTATACCGTGGAGAAAGTTGCCCTGATGATCTCTTAAAACAGCTCCGCCACCGCATCCTCGAGTGCTTGCACTGCCATCCACGTTAAGCTTGAGCTGATAGGGATTTGGAGGGAAACGAATAAGCTTGAATGATGTGAGAGGTTTCCGGTGGATTGAGGTTGGGAGAATGGTTCCTTTGGTTGCAAGTGACCATGCATTGAGTGTATGTTTGATTTCTTCAAGGGTTTTCTCAACTTTAAATTTTTCCTGGTTCAGCCTCACCCGGTTGTAAGTCTTCCACAGCTCCCACATAATAATGGTTTGGATGGTGCGTTTGGCGTGGAAGAGATGATCAGAAGGTGACGTTGAAAGCCACCACATGACTAAGTTGTGTTGGAAGGAGGAGTTGGAGATCCTTGGCAGGTGGAGCCGTTGTCCAAGATTATTCCGGATAATACTTGCTTTGGGACAGAGCATAAGGCAATGGAAATCAGATTCTCTTTCTTGCTCGCAGAACATGCAGATGGATGGGAGGTTGAAGCCCAGTTTTTGGAGGTTATTTGCAAAGGGGGTGGCTTTGTTTAGGGTTTTCCAAAGGAAGAGGTTAGCCTTTGGAATTCCTTTTTTGGGCCAGGGGATTTTTGCAGTAAGCATAGAAGGGCCGGGTTCCTGAAGCTTGAGGGCGACATTTTTTAGGGAAAAGGAGCCCTGGATCCCTAACTCCCAGTAAGGCATGCCATTGATGAAGTTAGAGTTATCTGTGCAGAAATCATCAGCTTGGCATATTCTCTTCCAAGACGGGCTATCAATGATAGTTGAGGTGAAAGAGCCACTCCGGTGGTATCTTTGCCTGATGAAGGAGACCCATGGAGACGAGGTGAACTGATATTTCCACCAGAGTTTGCACCCAAAAGATTGTTGAAGGGTGCGTAGGTTTGGGATATCTAGGCCCCCTTCATCTAGTGGTTTACAAATTTGGTGCCATGCCACCCATGCATGCTTGGACCCTTCAGCATTTTTTCCCCAAAAGAATTGCCGAAGCTTGCCTTCGATCAAGGAGAGGATCGATTCAGGAAGTCTAGAAGAGGACATGGTGTGGAGAGGGAGGGTGGAGAGAAGATGTTTGATGAGTGTAAGTCTTCCTGCTTGGGAGAGGGTGTGCATTTTCCAGCTCGATAGTTTGAGGTCGAATTTCCTGAGGAGGTCCTGGCAGTATTTGGACCTATTGATCCCTTTGTAGAGGGGGACGCCAAGGTAGGTGATGGGAAGGGGAGTTACTTTCATCCCCAGACAGTTTGCTTGTCGTCTAGCGTGGTTGGACGACGGTTTGGGGGAAATAATCTGGCTTTTGGCAAGATTGAGGTGGAGACCTGTTGCTTCCTCAAAGCTGGTAAGAAAACTTCTTAGTTTTTTGAGATTGTGAAGGGATCCATTAGTGAAGATCAAGACATCATCAGCAAAGGTAAGGTGGTTTACCGTTTGGATCCTGCCCGTGTTGTATTTTATAAGGTTGCCTAGGTTATGAAGGTGGTTCAGTGAACGTGTCAGCCCTTCTATGGCGATGATAAAGATGTAGGGTGATAATGGATCTCCTTGTCTAACTCCTCTCTTGGGATTGAAGGCTTTAGAAGAGTTTCCATTGATGAGGATGGAAACAACATTGTATTTGATGGAGTTCATGACCAGGTTTATAAATATTTGAGAGAAGCCAAATTGCCCTAAACACTTTTCGATGTAATTCTAGGAGATGTTGTCAAAGGCTTTAGTAATGTCTAGCTTAAGGGCTAGGTTGCCCCCCTCAGTCTTCTTGTCCAAGATGTGAATGAATTCCCTTGTAAGTAGAATGTGATCTGTGATGTCTATTCCTAGAACGAAGCCTCCTTGCTCGATGGAGATGATGTCAAAAAGTACATTAGTCAGCCTAGAGGCTAGGATTCTAGTGATGATTTTAAAGGAGAAGTTCATGAGGCTGATGGGACGATAATCACTGAAGGATGAAGGATTATCCTTCTTGGGAATGAGGACTGTGCTTGATTTCCTCATCACCTTAGGGGGAATGATTCCAAGGAAGAACTCCTAGACAGCGCTGATTACGTCTTCACTGATTATGTCCCATGATTCTCTAAAGAAGTTACCATTGAATCCATCTGGCCCAGCTGAGCTATTGGGGTCCAAGTGCCAGACAAGATTCTTAATTTCTTCCCTGTTTGGTAAAAGGCAAAGGGACTCATTCTGAGGAGCAGTAATGGTGTGTGGGATGTGATGAAGGATGAGCTCCATATTGTGGGTGGGTTGGGGGCTGAAGAGGTCCTGAAAATAAGAGGTTCTAGCTTCTAGGATTTCTGCCTCATTGGTGACCTGGATTCCTTGGGTGTTGAGGATGGAGTGAATGTGTTGTTTGCGCCATCTAGCCCTGCATGCTGCATGAAAGAAAGAGGTGTTAGCATCACCTTGGGTGATCCACTTAGCATTCGCTTTTTGTTTCCAGAAGGATTCCTCCGTTTGGATACATTAAAGCAAGTGTGCTTTGGATTTCCCCCAGGTGGATCTAGTGTCACTGTTAGGGTTGTCCTCGTACTCCTCCTCTGCTTTTGTGCATTCTTCCTCTGCTAGTTTGACATTGTTGAAGAAGTTGCCATAAGTGTTTTTGCTCCAGTAACTAAGGGATTTTTGTGTGGCTTGAAGTTTCAGGTAAAGTCCATGCATTCCTCTTCCCGTATGGATAGAGTCCCAAGTATTCTTGAGGGTGACTAGGTAGGAGGGATGGGAGGTCCGAAGGTTAAGGAACCGGAAGCTTTTTGGTTTGGTGGAGGCTTGAAAGGTAGCCTTAAAGAGAATGGGGCTATGATCCGAGGTTGTTTTGTTGAGGATGGAATAGTGCACTGTGGAGTAGAGATTATCAGCCATTGGGTTGATGAGGAAGCGGTCAAGTTTCCTCGAAATTATCCCATTGGAGCGTTTCCCAGTCCAGGTGAAGAGAGGTCCTACATGATGTGGTTGAAGTAGATTGCAGTCCATAATACAACGGTTAAAGTCCTCTATGCTTGAGAAACATGGCAAGCTATTCCCCCTATGTTCATCTGGATTTGTGATGGCGTTGAAATCTCCCCTAATGATCCAAGGGAGGGTGTGTGAGGAGAAGTGGGATCGAAGAGAATTCCAAAGTGGCAGGCGCAAAGTTTTAGAATGTAGCCCGTATACTAGGCAGAGCCAAAAGGTAGTGTTGGAGTGGTTGTGGGAGAAAAGGCCATGCAAAACTTGATCTTGTTCATGATGTTGAATGAGGGTATAGTGAGAGGGGTCCCAAAGAAGCCAGGCTTTGTTAGAGAGGCCTTGGAGGTGGCTATTCAGACCAAGTTTGTAGCTAGAGGTGGGGATTTGGATAGGAGAAACCAAGGGTTTGAGGATACCAAAAAGTTTAATGTTATGGCATTGAGTGAGTTGGTGGAGTCTATTGAGAGAGGATGGGATCCCCCTGACATTCCAAATGAGAATATTCATAAGGTAAGGTGAGTGAAGGGAGGTAATGATTGAGAGGCTCTGGCTTGTTGTCTTGTGGTCATATTGGTTTTAGGTGGGAGGTGGGATTTTTTGTTTTTTCGTGAGGTTTTAACTGGTTGGAAGGAAGTAAGATCAATTTGAATGTCCTCCTTTGGGTTTGGAGGAATTTTTGATGCAATGGAGTTGCTGAAGGCTCTAAGATAATGGATAGAGTATGTACTGTGTTTTTGCCTTTGTTTGTGGCAAACCTCTGTGTCAGAATGGTGGGCATAGTCCACAAAGGTTTTTGGGTCTGTGAATATGAGATCACAGTTGGGTGGACGTGGTTCACTGCAAGGGGAGGGAGTAGGGGATAGGTTCTGGAGCAGTGCCTGATCAATGGGGTCTTTTGGAGAAAGAGACAACAGAGTGGTGTTCAATGCTAGAGGGCTTTCTGGTGAGGTGGGTAATGTAGTGAGGGGAGGAGATGGGTTGAGGGGTGGGGTAGGAGAAGTGAGGGGCATTTGGGACGTAGTATTGATGAGGTCATTTGAGGGGGGTTGTGTGTTTGGCATTTGGGTCGAGTGGGAATGTTTTGTGCTTGGTATTGGGATTTGGTCATTAAGGGGTGGGGTAGATGAGGTGAGGGGGTTTTGGGGCGTAGTGTTTGGCTCCTTTGAGGGGGGTTGTGTGTTTGGCATTTGGGTCAATTGGGGCATGGAATGATTTTGGACCTTAGTGAGTGAAGCTTTGCTGGAAGGAACCATACCTGCATTGGTTTGAGGTGTGTCCTGTGATGGTTTTGGAGTCATGTTTTTGGCTTGCTGGCATTCTCCAGCTTTGTGTCCAGTTTTCCTGCAGTCTGTGCAGAATTGGGGGACCTGCTCATAATGCACTAGCTGCCAGAGCCCTTTGTTGCCGTTGTCAAGAAAGAATTTAGTGGGGAGGTCGCCGGAGACATCAAGTTCCACACAGAACCTAGCCACTGAAGGCCTTGACCGAGAGGAGGTTGCTGCATCCAGCATTAGGGGCTTTCCAAATATTTTCGCAATGGCATGAAGAGCAACCGGAGAATGGAGATGGACAGGGAGGTGTTCCAGCGAAATCCAAATGGGGAACATTGGGCTTTCCTCATCACAATGGAAGTTTGGACTCCATTTGAACACATGCATGGGGCATCCCTGGATTTGCCAAAGACGCTTAGAGAAACATCTTTGATAATCCTCTGCATTGCTGAAAGTAAGGAGAATATGAGATGGAGCCAAGACCCCTACTGAGAAGCTATGTTTGAAGCCAATACGTTCCAAAACTTGCTTAATAACTGGGAGAGGAGGCCTGGACTTAGAGAATCGTCCTACTAGTGAGAATTCATAGGGAGCAGAGAGTGTTTTCACCTCTGCCGGAGAGAAGGAGATCGCCGGAAACCCTTTGTATTTGGTAATGGGCCTCGAGCTGATGGAGGCATGGGAGGAAGATGAAGCTCCAATGACATCAACGAAAGAGCGTTTGACGTCGTGCCTTGGTGGAGGAACAGAGGATGATGGTGGTAGGGGAGTGAGACCCTCGGCCCTGATATTGGTGAGGTGTTTGGGCTGGCAGCTGTCGCTGGCAGCGTTGTGGGGAGGGGGGAGTTTGGGAGGAGGAAGGCCATGGCCGTCGCCGGCAGGGAGTGGCGGAGGAGGGAGGGAGGAGAGAGAAGACATTTTATATATATGACAAAAAACTATTTTAAAGTATATTTTATATACTTGTGTTAAAATGTTTTGGGTATTTTATTTTATATCATAAAAATTATTGATCTCAAATAAAATACACTTTAAACATTTGAGATAAGAAGAATTAAATTCTTCCCCCTTTTTCTTTTTCGTACCATGCATGACCTTGAGTGTGTGGGGGCTTTGTCTCCCACTACACTTCATTATGTGTTTGCATTAATCATTTACCAATTGTATTTGTTTATATATTATTCTTTTAATACTCCGTATTATATAACACATGGATTTTTCTTCACTCCATAGTAGTGTTCGGCCAAGTTGAAGAGAAAGAGGGGAAAATGATTTTGAGTTCCAAAACTATTATTTTGGGTGTAGAAAATTGATATAATATTTTCTTTAAAATATTATTGATACATTTTCTACTTTTTAATATACAAGATTAATATTATCCCTCTTAGATCTTTATATTTAATATACTATTATAATCTTTACTAGCATAAAGATTATAGTAGACTCCGGAGATTGTTCGTGTGTCAAATTTGGAGGCCGGACGCTTGAACGGCTACGTTTGCTCCTTCAACACCTTTTACTCGACTTGTCCTTCATACCGCTTTACCGAAGAAGGTATAACTTTCTATCTCTAGCTATAGTTTTAGTACGTGTTCTAGGGCTAGTAATAACTATTGGGAGATTAAATTTTGTATTTCCGCTACCCTCCCAATCGTGGTTACCTTTCAATCGCTGTTGAGCCAAGGTTGGGTTTCCAAAAACATCTGGAACAGCGATGTAGACTTCTCTACATCGATGTCCAACCTAAGACAAAAAAGAAATGCCTTTGGCAGAAAGTTTTTGGACATCGCTATTGACCCGGCAACAGCGATGTCAGGCCATTTTTTCATCCTTCAAAGTCAGGCCTGAACAGCGATGTTCAGGTATTGAACATCAATGTAGGCACCTGATCGTTAGAAGGAATTTATGGCTAAAACTTTCCATGTTTGGAAGTCAACAGCCACAACCGCGATTTAGGCCTTTTGGACATCGCTGTTGACTTGACCGTTGCTTCCTGATTTTCAAAAACTAAGCCTAGAACAGTGATGTCCAAGCAATGGACAGCGCTGTCTGGCTGATTTTCAGCAGATCTAATTTTAATCAAACCCCACAAATTGTGCCAATCACCCCCATTCAACTCCTACCTGTTGGAGCTTATTTTTCTACTATAAAATGGGGTGTTTGGGTCTGCTTTACAGATCACATTACTTCACAACTCTTATTTTTCATTCCATTACATTCATACATTATTCATAGCTTTTCGAGAGCCATTTTTGTGAAGTTCATGTTGTGATCTTGAGCGTATTACTTTACTCATATTCACTCTTTTGAGAGAGCCTTGTTCTTGAGTGTTCTTAGTGTTTATATACGTTAAGGGAATTTTGTTTCCCTTGGTTGTACGAAAGAAAGGTGTTTTCCTTCGGGTTGAAGTCTTGGAGTGCGGTATCTCTGAGCAAGTGTTGTTGAGGCTCGTGGGATTCGAGTTCTCAAGTTGTAACGGTTTGTTAAGCACCCATAAGCTTAACGGAAGTAGTGTAGCTCGAGAGAGTCTCTCGGGAGACTGGATTAGCCACACGTTGTGGTGAACCAGTATAAATCTTGGTGTGCTCCCTTTACTTTTTCTACGCTCTTCACTTTTCACGTTCTTAATTTTTTATTCCTGTGACTTCTACGATCAAACTATATTCACCCCCTCTAGCGTTGGTCATTTATTCTAACATTATTTGCACATGCTTTTATAGACGAAGTTGGTTTTTCAATGCACATTATTTCCTCATCTATAGATTCCTCCTCAGCCTCTTGAGCGTTTGAATCTTGGGCGTAGGTAGTAGGCTCTATTTCCTCAAGAACAGGTTCCTCTAGAGGTGTGTCTTCAACACAATGATGGATGATATATCCCCGGTTACTACAAACGACACTCAAACCCTAAATTAAGTCAATGGAATAATGTCCAAATGTTATGATCCTTTTTGGAATGAATTTTTCATCACAAAACCATTCAAACCAACCTTGATACTCTTGAACCACCCCTCCCCTTGATGGCCGAACCCACACACCCCAAAACAACCCCCAAAAATCCAAAACCAACCCAAAACAATCACCCTTTGTCCCCTCCTTTTTTTGGCCAAACCCACACCCCCAAAGGCACCCCACACTACCATAAAACCACACATTAGAAACCAAAACTAATCCTTCTCCTTTTCCCCTTGAGTTGGCCGAAATAAAGAGCCAAAACCAACCCAATCAATTCCCCCAACATGTACCAGCTGTGGTCCCTTTTTGTCTCCTAACTAGCCTAAATACACAACCACTATAGGCCAGGGATATTTGAGCTAGCTATGACACCTTAACCACCATTTAAAACTCACCATTTGAAGACAAACAAACACCCCACATGTAACGCCCTCAAACTGGCCTAGTTTTAAATAAATAAATATTATTTACTGTATTTATTAAGACTCATTATTTTAAATTAATAAATATTGAGATTTCGATCTCTTTAAATGGCTTTTCAAAGCAAATGTATGTTAATATAAAAAGATGTTTTAATAACGGATCTCTAAACAATAATTAAATGAATTAATTAATGATTGGGGTGGACCCGGAAGTTTGAAAATAAAGTTCTTAGAAAAATTATTTTAATAATAGATCTCTCAACATGTCATTAAATTCGTTTTGACTGTCTGATTCCGGAAACACAACCGGATCTCAATTCGGACCCATTCGGGGGAAAAATTGTGTACTGTTTGGGTCAGATTCTACACAACAGAGTAGAGTTTAGGGAGATAACTCCCCATTTAATTCCACCTCAATACTCACGCCACACACCCTTTC
The DNA here is from genome assembly GCA_900332095.2 of Cuscuta campestris. Classification (NCBI taxonomy): domain Eukaryota; kingdom Viridiplantae; phylum Streptophyta; class Magnoliopsida; order Solanales; family Convolvulaceae; genus Cuscuta; species Cuscuta campestris. Next base: position 125,972 of record OOIL02002873.1, on the reverse strand, counting down.
CTCTCCCATAACCCCCCCCCCACTCAATACCACTTTTAATACCCCATTATTCCTCCATCAATTCTTTTAAATATAAATTCCTCTTCCCCTTCATTTCTCTCATCATGTGTAACCTCCCCAAACCATAACACCCATCTCTTCCCTTTCCCTTGCATTTTCAGTCAGGTCATAGCAGCTCCAAAAGGTTTTCCGGCAAGTAGATGGGGAGGTAGAAGAGGAGAGGTTCACACGAGAAG
>OOIL02002873.1:95692-118730 GCA_900332095.2 Cuscuta campestris | reverse complement strand
ATCCTACCAGTCTGTTGGGTCGCGGGTGAACCGGGTCCCCGGAAGGCGGGTGTTATAATTTGGTATCAGAGAAGTTCTGTTTTGTGAAGAAAAAAAATATTTTGTCATCTTGGTCAAAGGGTATTTTCAAAAAGTCCACAGCCGCATCTCCCATCACATTACTCTCAGGGAAAGGTACACCGTTATTTTATTCATTTATATGTCATATTGTAATTAGTTCTGATTTAAGCTATTCTTATAGAGAATGAGCCAAGCAGTAGGCAATGATGGACAGGCTGTCCCACAGGGGAAGCTTGAGCACGTGAGCACACATCGAAGCGTCATACTAATTGCGTTATACGCTCATTTGTCAATGGGTTTTTAATCTATTATGGCCTCGTATGCTTCACAAAACAAAGTTTTGGATAACGCACTATCTCCCTAAACATGTGAGGTGCGACTAAGAGAGAATTTCGGGGATGAAATTCCTTTAAGGGGGATATAGTTGTAACGCCCTAAAACTGGCCTAGTTTTAAATAAATAAATATTATTTATTTATTAAGACTCATTATTTTAAATTAATAAATATTGAGATTTCGATCTCTTTAAATTCGTTTTGACTGTCTGATTCCGGAAACACAACCGGATCTCAATTCGGACCCATTCAGGGGAAAAACCGTGTACTGTTTGGGTCAGATTCTACACAACAGAGTAGAGTATAGGGAGATAACTCCGCATTTAATTCCATCTCAATACTCACGCCACACACCCTTTCCTCTCCCATAACCCCCCCCCCCCCCACTCAATACCACTTTTAATACCCCATTATTCCTCCATCAATTCTTTTAAATATAAATTCCTCTTCCCTTTCATTTCTCTCATCATGTGTAACCTCCCCAAGCCATAACACCCATCTCTTCCCTTTCCCTTGCATTTTCGGTCAGGCCATAGCAGCTCCAAAAGGTTTTCCGGAAAGTAGACGGGGAGATAGAAGAGGAGAGGTTCACACGAGAAGCCGTACGTTATTCGTCGTTCAACCGTTCATTCATTTGTTCGTTCATCGTCATCCATTCGCTCAACTCGTCCTATCGTGGTTTCAACACATCATTTAGAGGTGAGTAGTTGTCCCCTCTAATTTTAGAACATTTAGTTATAATCTATGTCGTTATATTCATAGGAATATCGTACGCAACCTACGAAGAATCTATGCACGTTCGTAGGTTAGCCATCAAAACGTTTACTACGTAAAATTCGTATATATTGGCCTAGGAATCACTAGGAATACATTCATCAATGTTTACATTATTGTTCTAAAAGGAATCAAGGTGTTAAGTTTGCAAAATGGATCAAAACGCAGCCAAGGACAGAAGACTGTCACCGTGACGGTCGACCGTTACTTCAGACGGTGGACCGTACCCTCGGCCAGTCCAGCGGTCACCACCGGGACGGTCGACCGTCAGCCATGACGGAAGACCACGGTGGACCGTTTGAGACCCAGACCCAGACCATAGCCCACGGTCGACCGCCGGTAGGTCATTGTCAACCGTTCCGCAGGCAGAATTTCGGGCAGTTTGTAGAACGATCCCCGTTGACCATATTGACACAAAATCTGGTTGTATGTTTGCATGAAATGTTAATTCTCACTATATATGTTATTTAATTGATATATTCTTGGCATTGACCAAAGGTAAATATATCAAGCATTCATCATGTCCATTCTAGACGCATGTCCTAGGTTTTTCATCATGTGCATACCGCTGTAGGGAGGTTAGGCTTTCGTGCGCCTACTACAATGGGCCCGTCCAGGAACCATTGGGATCAAACGGGTTTTTATCAGGTGGGCTTTGTGTACGTACATAGTAGTCAGGTTACGGCTACTACCCAGTTTTAGTAAACATGTGGTTTTCCGTACGTTAAAGTACAGGTATTAATATGTGTATAATCATATGGGTTATCACTTCATATTCTTTTGTTAGATTCACTCCTCAGCTTTTGCTGAGCGTGTAGTTGTTTTTGCTACACGCAGGTAGACATGACGGTACAGGTGCTAACCCTGGAGGACAGTGATGGTGGGAAGATGGGCGGTGCACGGACGAGTTTTAATAATTATAATCATCTGAATTAATTAATCATTTAGGCATGAACCCACCATTTGTCGTTTTACTTATTTATTTACTTCCGCTTTTACTCTGCATTTATATCACTCATGTTTTGGGAACAACTTCTACCATTTATTGCACCAATTAATCACAACCGTTTCCAAAATAAATGGACATTAAAGTTCTTTACTTTACGGACGGTTCTCGGACCGCCCATGTAACCCTACCAGTCCGTTGGGTCGCGGGTGAACCGGGTCCCCGGAAGGCGGGTTTTACAATTTGGTATCAGAGAAGTTCGGTTTTGTGAAGAAAAAAAAAATATTTTGTCATCTTGGTCAAAGGGTATTTTCAAAAAGTCCACAGCCGCATCTCCCATCACATTACTCCCAGGGAAAAGTACAACGTTATTTTATTCATATATATGTCATATTGTAATTAGTTCTGATCTAAGCTCTCTTCTTATAGAGAATGAGCCAAGCAGCATGCAACGATGGACAGGCTGTCCCACAAGGGAAGCTTGAGCACGTGAGCAAACATCAAAGCGTCATACTAATTGCGCTATACGCTCATTTGTCAATGGGTTTTTAATCTATTATGGCCTCGTATGCTTCACAAAACAAAGTTTTGGATAACGCACTATCTCCCTAAACACGTGAGGTGCGACTACGAGAGAATTTCGGGGACGAAATTCCTTTAAGGGGGAGATAATTGTAACGCCCTCAAACTGGCCTAGTTTTAAATAAATAAATATTATTTATTTATTAAGACTCATTATTTTAAATTAAAAAATATTGAGATTTCGATCTCTTTAAACGGCTTTTCAAAGCTAATGTATGTTAATATAAAAAGATGTTTTAATAACGGACCTCTCAACAATAATTAAATAAATTAATGAATGATTGGGGTGGACCCGAAAGTTTGAAAATAAAGTTTTTAGAAAAATTATTTGAACATGTCATTAAATTCGTTTTGACTGTCTGATTCCGGAAACACAACCGGATCTCAATTCGGACCCATTCGGGGGAAAAACCGTGTACTGTTTGGGTCAGATTCTACACAACAGAGTAGAGTTTAGGGAGATAACTCCCCATTTAATTCCACCTCAATACTCACGCCACACACCCTTTCCTCTCCCATAACCCCCCCCCCCACTCAATACCACTTTTAATACCCCATTATTCCTCCATCAATTCTTTTAAATATAAATTCCTCTTCCCCTTCATTTCTCTCATCATGTGTAACCTCCCTAAACCATAACACCCATCTCTTCCCTTTCCCTTGCATTTTCGATCAGGCCATAGCAGCTCCAAAAGGTTTTCCGGAAAGTAGACGGGGAGGTAGAAGAGAAGAGGTTCACACGAGAAGCCGTACGTTATTCGTCGTTCAACTGTTCATTCATTTGTTCGTTCATCGTCATCCATTCGCTCATCTCGTCCTATCGTGGTTTCAACACATCATTTAGAGGTGAGTAGTTGTCCCCTCTAATTCTAAAAGATTTAGTTATAATCTATGTCGTTATATTCATAGGAATATCGTACGCAACCTACGAAGAATCTATGCATGTTCGTAGGTTAGACGTCAAAACGTTTACTACGTAAAATTCGTATATATTGGTTAGGAATCACTAGGAATATATTCATCAATGTTTACATTATTGTTCTAAAAAGAATCAAGGTGTTAAGTTTGCAAAATGGATCAAAACGCAGCCAAGGACAGAAGACTGTCACCGGGACGGTGGACCGTTACTTCAGACGGTGGACCGTACCCTCGGCCAGTCCAGCGGTCACCGCCGGGACGGTCGACTGTCAGCCATGACGGAAGACCACGGTGGACCGTTTGAGACCCGGACCCAGACCATAGCCCACGGTCGACCGCCGGTAGGTCACAATCGACCATTCCGCGGGCAGAATTCCGGGCAGTTTGTAGAACGAGCCCCGTTGACCATATTGACACAGAATCTGGTTGTATGTTTGCATGGAATGTTAATTCTCGTTATATATGTTATTTAATTGATATATTCTTGGCGTTGACCAAAGGTAAATACATCAAGCATTCATGATGTCCATTCTAGACGCATGTCCTAGGTTTTTCATCATGTGCATACCGCTGTAGGGAGGTCAGGCTTTCGTGCGCCTACTACAGTGGGCTTGTCCAGGAACCATTGGGATCAAACGGGTTTTCATCAAGTGGGCTTTGTGTACGTACATAGTAGTAAGGTTACGGCTACTACCCAGTTTTGCTAGTTCACTTGCGACATTTTCGTCGAGCCCGGCTCATTACCGGAGTGCAGGGGTGATCCTATCAAGTGGGACTAAGCCAGGGGTGTCCCTGATAGTTAAGTCATGCATCAAGTCATATCGTCATCATGTGTGTTCCATGTCATGTCAACATTCAATGTGGTCGTCATCATCATGTATGTTCCACGTCACATCAACATTCAATGTGGTTGTTATTCATTTTGTTATGTTTAAAAATATCCCATCAAGTGCGAATTAATCAGTTAGTAAACATGTGGTTTTCCGTACGTTAAAGTACAGGTATTAATATGTGTATAATCATATGGGTTATCACTTCATGTTCTTTATTTAGATTCACTTCTCAGCTTTTGCTGAGCGTGTAGTTGTTTTTGCTACACGCAGGTAGACATGACGGTACAGGTGCTAACCCTGAAGGACAGTGATGGTGGGAAGATGGGTGGCGCACGGATGAGTTTTAATAATTATAATCATCTGAATTAATTAATCATTTAGGCATGAACCCACCATTTGTCGTTTTACTTATTTATTTACTTCCGCTTTTACTCTGCATTTATATCACTCACGTTTTGGGAATAACTCCTACCATTTATTACACCAATTAATCACAACCGTTTCCAAAATAAATGAAAATTAAAGTTCTTTACTTTACGGACGGTTCTCGGACCGCCCATGTAACCCTACCAGTCCGTTGGGTCACGGGTGAACCGGGTCTCTGGAAGGCGGGTGTTACAATTTGGTATCACAGAAGTTCGGTTTTGTGAAGAAAAAAAAATATTTTGTCATCTTGGTCAAAGGGTATTTTCAAAAAATGCACAACCGCATCTCCCATCACATTACTCCCAGGGAAAGGTACACCGTTATTTTATTCATTTATATGTCATATTGTAATTAGTTCTGATTTAAACTCTTCTTATAGAGAATGAGCCAAGCAACAGGCAACGATGGACAGGCTGTCCCACAGGGGAAGCCTGAGCACGTGAGCACACATCGAAGCGTCATACTAATTGCGTTATACGCTCATTTGTCAATGGGTTTTTAATCTATTATGGCATCGTATGCTTCACAAAACAAAGTTTGGGATAACGCACTATCTCCCTAAACACGTGAGGTGCGACTAGGAGAGAATTTCGGGGACGAAATTCCTTTAAGTGGGAGATAATTGTAATGCCCTCAAACTGGCCTAGTTTTAAATAAATAAATATTATTTATTTATTAAGACTCATTATTTTAAATTAATAAATATTGAGATTTCGATCTCTTTAAATGGCTTTTCAAAGCTAATGTATGTTAATATAAAAAGATGTTTTAATAACGGACCTCTCAACAATAATTAAATGAATTAATTAATTATTGGGGTGGACCCGGAAGTTTGAAAATAAAGTTCTTAGAAAAATTATTTGAACATGTCATTAAATTCCCTTGCATTTTCGGTCAGGCCATAGCTGCTCCAAAAGGTTTTTCCGGCAAGTAGACGGGGAGGTAGAAGAGGAGACTTTCACACGAGAAGCCGTACATTATTCGTCGTTGAACCGTTCATTCATTTGTTTGATCATCGTCATCCATTCGCTCATCTCGTCCTATCGTGGTTTCAACACATCATTTAGAGGTGAGTAGTTGTCCCCTCTACTTCTACAACATTTAGTTATAATCTATGTCGTTATATTCATAGGAATATCGTACGCAACCTACGAAGAATCTATGCATGTTCGTAGGTTAGCCATCAAAACGTTTACTACGTAAAATTCGTATATATTGGCCTAGGAATCACTAGGAATATATTCATCAATGTTTACATTATTTTTATAAAAAGAATCAAGGTGTTAAGTTTGCAAAATGGATCAAAACGCAGCCAAGGACAGAAGACTGTCACCGGGACGGTCGACCATTACTTCAGACGGTGGACCGTACCCTTGGCCAGTCCAGCGGTCACCGACGGGACGGTCGACCGTCAGCCATGACGGAAGACCACGGTGGACCGTTTGAGACCTAGACCATAGCCCACGGTCGACCGCCGGTAGGTCACGGTCGACCGTTCCGCGGGCAGAATTCCGGGCAGTTTGTAGAACGAGCCCCGTTTACCATATTGACACAGAATCTGGTTGTATGTTTGCATGAAATGTTAATTCTCATTATATATGTTATTTAATTGATATATTCTTGGCGTTGACCAAAGGTAAATATATCAAGCATTCATCATGTCCATTCTAGACGCATGTCCTAGGTTTTTCATCATGTGCATACCGCTATAGGGAGGTTAGGCTTTCGTGCGCCTACTACAGTGGGCCCGTCCAGGAACCTTTGTGATCCAACGGGTTTTCATCAGGTGGGCTTTGTGTACGTACATAGTAGTCAGGTTACGGCTACTACCCAGTTTTGCTAGTTCACTTGCGACATTTTCGTCGAGCCCGGCTCATTACCAGAGTGCAGGGGTGATCCTGTCAAGTGAGATTAAGCCAAGGGTGTCCCTGATCCCTGATAGTTAAGTCATGCATCAAGTCATATCGTCATCATGTGTGTTCCATGTCATGTCAACATTCAATGTGGTCGTCATCATCATGTATGTTCCACGTCACATCAACATTCAATGTGGTTGTTATTCATTTTGTTATGTTTAAAAATATCCCGTCAAGTGCTAATTAATCAGTTAGTAAACATGTGGTTTTCCGTACGTTAAAGTACAGGTATTAATATGTGTATAATCATATGGGTTATCACTTCATGTTCTTTTGTTAGATTCACTTCTCAGCTTTTGCTGAGCGTGTAGTTGTTTTTGCTACACGCAGGTAGACATGACGGTACAGGTGTTAACCCTGAAGGACAGTGATTGTGGGAAGATGGGCAGCGCACGGACGAGTTTTAATAATTGTAATCATCTGAATTAATTAATCATTTAGGCATGAACCCACTATTTGTCGTTTTACTTATTTATTTACTTCCGCTTTTACTCTGCATTTATATCACTCACGTTTTGGGAATAACTCCTAGCATTTATTACACCAATTAATCACAACCGTTTCCAAAATAAATGGACATTAAAGTTCTTTACTTTATGGACGGTTTTCAGACCGCCCATGTAACCCTACCAGTCCGTTGGGTCGCGGGTGAACCAGGTCCCCGGAAGGCGGGTGTTACACCACACTCCATCCGCTTTTGTCCCCTCAGCTGGCCGAGTATACTCCTCCCCAAACACCAATATAATACCTCCCATATTCAGCCAAACAACCTCCCATCACACGCCTCTTTTAGGGCTGGATACATTATCTAAAAACCAACCAATGGGTCACCTCCCTTTCCCCACATATGGCCGAAACTCCAACCCCACATTGTATTTTTGAAACATTGTATTTTAACTTTTAACTCTATACTTTTCTATATTTACACTACTAGTATTCCTACCCGTGCAATGCACGGGTTCGGACGAATATCTTGTCATTTCTGAATTTATTCAATGCAATATTTTTTTCCGGAATAAAGGGAATATACCTCATGCATGATTTATAATAATACAGAAAAGAAAGGAAAAATAAAAAGAATAATATTTGAGGAATTGAGTCTACACACAACAAAGTATGCTTTAATACCAAATTTTTTGAAAGATTTCAGGGTATACAACATTTTTTGTATGGCTGCAAGGATTTCCATTGTCATCTAAGACTAATATTTTTAATCCTATCTTTGTCTTCACTCGCGAAACAGCAACATAAACCTGACCATGAGTGAACACTGACTTGGTAAAAAATAATCCAACAAATGACAATGTTTGACCTTGACTTTTGTTTATAGTCATAGCAAAACATAAGACTATTGGAAATTGTCTTCTCTAGAACTTTAGAGGTAGTCCTGGATCAGACAGAACCAAATTCATCCGAAGTATGTAAACTTTTTCACCCACTCGATTTCCCAAAACCACAATAGCACCAATAACGTTCTTTCGCATCTCGTCAACAATTAATCTTGTACCATTACACAATCCAGATGTTTGGTCAATGTTCCTCAGTAACATAATTGGTACCCTTTTTTTAAAACTATCATGTGGTTTGGGATTCCCGAACATTTGATTTCATTCAAAAACTCAACTGTTATCCAGTCGCCATCAACACCTACATCTGAATATGCTTGGCATGATGAATCAGAACTCAAGTACACCATTTCGTCTCCGGGAATGAGGGATAAGACAAATTCATTTACTATTTCTACAACTTCGAGTGTGGGTGCTAGTAGTGCACTGTCTTCAAAAAAAGAATAACTTCTCATATTCTTCAATAAGTTCGGATAAGTAAAGTCCACTATACTTTTGAGGGGTGTGCTGTTATCTATAATCAAAAATTCGAGAGGAATTTCAACGTCAGCAGTTCCATCAATCACTTGTCCAAGCTTTCCATCTCCAACTTTGATTATCCAATCAGAAAAATCTTGCATGTCTCTATCTATGCAAGAGGACGTTGATGAATGCAATCTCATATTCTTCGTCAACTTAAAAACTTTACAATAAGACCACAAATTTGAAGAATTAATTATAGCACCTACAATTTCCTCTCTCAAAGCTCTGGGTAAAACAGGAAGAATTTGTCTGAAATCACCTCCGAGTACAACTGTTTTCCCTCCAAATGGTTCATTTATTGAGTTTGGATTAGAGAACTTCATGAGATCTCTCATCGTGTTCATCATACATGCTTCATCCCATATGATTAAATTTTCCTGTTGAATTAGTTCTGCTTTTGGGCTCCCTTGTTTGATGGCACACGTTGAGCACTCTGTTAGCGCCAAAGGAATTGAAAATCTAAAGTTTGCTGTTCTTCCCCCAGGCAAAAGCAATGCTGCAATCCCACTGGATGCAACATTCAAGACAACTTTACCACTTGATCTTAGAGAAGCAGACAATGATTTCCAAAAAAATGTTTTTCCAGTTCCACCGCAACCATACACAAAAAAGAATCCTCCTTTTCCAGCAGTCACAACTTCCATTATTTCATCGTATATCTTCCACTGATCTTCATTCATCGTATATTCATTGTATATTTCATCGTATATTCTCCAATAAATACTCCCTCCGTTCCACAAAACCCTTCCGGTTTTGACTTTGGGAAAAAATAAGGAAAGTGTAATTTTGGTTGTCTTTCCAATTTTGCCCCTGATGTGATGGGAAAAAGTAAGATATGATAGTCTGGTTATTAGTGAAAAAGTATGATGTGATAGGTAGGGTATGAAAAAGTAGGGGAAAAACTGGTTTTTTAATAGAAAGTAGAAGTGTTTTGTGGAATGCAAAAAAAACGAAAGAGGAAGGGTTTTGTGGAACGGAGGAAATAGTAATTACCCATTCTGGCGATAAATATATAGATGTGATGTATTCCCTAAAAAGGTAACTCGTGATATTATAAGTAAAACATGAATAGTCTCCACAATTATGGAAAGTAATAAAGATTAGGGGGAAATTTAATTCTCTATGAAAATCACGAAAATATCATTAAATTTTAAATAAAATTTAAACGGTGCGGATTTAGAGATTAGCGTTAGCGTTTTAGATAAAATTTTAACGGTGCGGATTACTTTGAAAACGCTAACGCTAAACGCTGCTCGTAGATAGCCTTTTCAAAATACTAACGCTAATCGCTAAAGCTATTCCCAAATAGACCATATATCATTTTTTTCAAAGAATGTATAAGTATTAGAAAAAGAATATCAATGACAAAGCTGTTAAAATTTTAGGTGTGCATAAAAACCTTTTATCGCTGGTAGAAGACTTGGTTATCCAAATTTCTTCATTACTATGAACACGCAAAAAATCCAAAGCTTGTATTTTGGCATGTGTTCTTGAAAATAAAATATCTTCTTCATTTATTTTTCTTTGAAATAATTTTCATTAATGTTTTTACATCAATTTTTCAAGATTGTTTAAGTATTAGAAAAAAAAGATTAACGACCAAGATGTTAAAATTTTAGTTGTACATGAAAATCTTATATCACTTGTTTTTCTTTGAATATAAATAAGGCATATGTTATGTTTTAAAAATTGCATTCCAGAACATGTACTCCCTCCGTTCCACAAAACCCTTACTCTTTCGTTTTTTTTGCTTTCCACAAAACACTTCCACTTTCAATTAAAAAACTACTTTTACCCCTACTTTTTCATACCCTACCTATCACATCATACTTTTTCACTAATAACCAAACTATCACATCTTACTTTTTCCCATCACATCAGGGGCACAATTGGAAAGTCAACCAAAATTACACTTTTCTTATTTTCTCCCAAAGTCAAAACCGGAAGGGTTTTGTGGAACGGAGGGAGTATTATTTATTTCTTTTCCCTAGAAATTATATTAAACATTGTTATATTTTATCCATTAACAGTTTTCTTAGAATTTCTTATTTTTGTTAATATAAATAAAGTTTGTACCATTTATGAATATAATGATTAATATCAAAGATTATTATTTAATAGTAATTGCATTTATATAATTATTATTATACTAAAAAAATTACGACTTTGAGCACAATATAATAACTAACTTATGACAGATAGTGTTGAAGAACTAATTAATCACAATTTTAATAAAAATATGAAACGAATACAGGGAGGCAGGGTATTTCACAATGGGTAAAACTGATTTCAACTTTAATTCCCTCCCTATTAAAACACAACTGAAAGGTTTTTATGGGAACTACACTACCCATTTTCATCCTACACTACACATCTAATAATCCTTTTTCCATACTACACTATCCATCCCAAACTTTTTCATTCCCCATTTTCACCAAAAAATTATGAAATAGGTAAGAGATTGTGGGAAGCAATTTTTTTTAAAGGTATAAATCTTTTTGGGACGGAGGAAGTAAAAAATAGGATAAATGAGTAGTTTTTGTATTTGGTATGAATATTGTCAAATACTAACTCCATTATTTATAGATTTATAACTATGGCATAAATATGTAGATTTGATGTATATTTTAAAAAGGTAACGGATAATATTAAAAGTAAAGCATGATTACTCTCCTCAATTATGGGAGGTAAGCTGGAATTAGGAGATATTTTACTTTTTTGAAATTCTAGAAAATATCTTTAAGCATGATTACTCTCCTCAATTATAGTGTAATGTTTTTAGGCTCTTTTAAATTTTTTTTGTAGAGATTATGAACAATGTTTAAGCAATATAAAAAGTCCTAGAGTCTAATGTTTTTAAACACTGGAGAAACTTCAACTTTAATAGACTATTAAAAGTAAAGAGGCCATTTTTTTTATTAGTTTTTCAGTACTTAGGGGATGGAGAAACTGCAAGAATCTTTTACTTCCAAACCGATTCTTCATTTATTTATTCAATATGGGCAATTGAAGAATTTTGGTTTTTTATTCAGATTAGTATAATTGTGTTTTGAAAGTAAAAGCAAAATAACCTTCCAGCCACTAAAAAATTATAAGAAATCTTATTAAACATAAATTTTATATTGTATGCAAAATACGAATAAGAGTACAATTCTTACATGTTCGTCCATGAATATCATCTCAATCGAATTCGTCATCTTCTCATCATTATACACTGGCATCTTGTACAGTCGAATCACACGAAACAAACTCTCCAGCATTCACTTGATAGATTAATCTTCAACAAAGGGTGAATTGGTTTCGAAGACATGTCAATTAATCAGAGATTTTAGGTATGAATGCGGCTTGCAATGAAAAAATAGATTGATGAAATGGCTTACTTAAAATTTGATTTATATATGACCTAATATAAATCGCAAGGAAACTTACAGCAATAAGGGTAGAAAATCCAGAGATTTGAACCGAAAAATTCGAAAGAAGAACAAATTTCGCAGAGACTAATCATCATAAGAAGGAAAGAAGGCCAATCATCCCAAAAACAATTATGATTTTTTAAGAAAGGGGAAAGTTACCTATTCTTGGTACCGATCGTTGGAATCTCCGTGAAGAAGGACCGTGAAAAGGAAAGAGATTAATTCCAATCACATATTCTCTGATATCTCGCGGTGGAGCCATTCGAAGATGAATATCGCAGGGAGGTGCAATCGAAGGAAAGTGCCGCTGATGTCTCGCTTCATTCAGACTTGTGGATGAATTCCACACAAAGTAGCCCAAATAAAAGAAGCCCAAAATAATGAATCATTATCTAACCCGTTTGAAATATTGAGTAAGTCTAATATGATGACATGACTTATGAAGTGTCAAAAAAAATCCCCGTCAGCATGACAAATGTCAAAATTCTGGGAGTTAAACTCCCAAATATAATATATAAAGGATTACAATAGTGTAGTAGTGGAGAATGTTTGATGGTGATTTGGTGATGCTTCGAATTTGAAAGACTTGGCAATTCAAATTCTTGGCCAAACAACTTCTTCTCTTGGTTGTGAGAGAAACTGTAGTGGTTTAGAACAAATCCATACCAAAAAGAGAAATTTTTTAGAGCATCAACGTAACGATCTAATAATCTTGTGTATGTTCATTATAACCTACAATTGTAGAATAGGTATGTTTCATAAAAATTTATTATTCAATATACAAAATGTATACAAATCATCACTTTATTTAATACTCCGTATTGTATTTAACTCAAACACTTGACGATTTGAAGAGATCATATGCCTCAATTGATTATGAATTGATTGACAAAAATGAGTTTTATATTAATATTGTAGAGAAAGAGCAAGAAGGAGAACTTAATTTTGATAAATTGGAGGAGATGCTTGAAGAGATTAAACCTTGGAAACAGCCTCCCTACTTCCGAGTAGGGGCAATGTCTGCGTACACACACCCTCCCCAGATCTTACTATAGTGGGATTCAACTGAGATGTTGTTGTTGTTGTTTGCTTGAAGAGATTAAACCATCAGATTCTAGAGTTACTCGTATATTTTTAACTCGTAACGATTCATTTATTTTCTCACTCATTTTTAATTTAGATATTCATTCTCCATGTATCTTTATCTTGTACTCTCTCTGTCCACCATAGATCTTTCCAGACACTATTCACAGGGTCAAACTTAACTCTCTTTGTTTGTTTGTTTTCAACACTCATTTCATAAAATAATATAGTGTTGTCACCTCTAGTTTTGTAGAAATTTTCACGTAGTTTATTACTACATAAATTTTATATTACTCCGTAAAATTTTACCCATATATTCAAATAAATTGAATTGAAAATAAATTTTTGTAGAGGTTGATAATGAAAACAACAATGATGAGGATGAAGAGCTCACAATTCTTGAAGAAATCTGAGGAACCGATGGTGGGATGAATGGAAAGGAATGATATTGATGGTTTTGGGGAATATATATTTTAATTACTTGTTTTTCATTGAAAAACTTAAAAAACAAGGTGAATTTTTTGAGTTTTGGATTTTCTTTAATGCCTTGCAAAGTATGTAACGCCTAAAAATCGCTTTAGTAGTTTGCCGTTATTTTTAAATAAATAAATTTTATTTATGTTGGAATTAATTATCTTAAATAGATACCTATTAAGTACTCCCTCCGTCCCATTTTATATTGCCATTGTGGGCATATTTAAGGAAGTAGTTTGCCGTTATTTTTAAATAAATAAATTTTATTTATGTTGGAATTAATTATCTTAAATAGATACCTATTAAGTACTCCCTCCGTCCCATTTTATATTGCCATTGTGGGCATATTTAAGGAAGGAAAAAAATGGTATTGATTTTTTTACAAATGCCTTGCTTTTTTATGGGGGTAGTGATGAATGAAAAGACAAAGTGGAGAGGAGTGACTTATTTTAGGGGTAATTTATGTATTTTAAATCTTCGAAGTTTATTATTATAAAAAATATGTAACTTATTTAGGAGTAACAAAAAAAGAAAAAAGGCAATTTGAAATGGGACAGAGTGAGTATGAATTTTATTATCTGAATGTGATCCAAGACATGAGTTGTTTTAATAAATAAATAAGAAGAATTTATTTTTTACGAGCGTATCAGTATTAAATAATTAAAAATAATTTATTAATAGTTGAGATAGACCTGAAGTGAGAAAATAAATAAAATAGTGAGCACAAACTTTTTAATATACCATTATTATAGTTTTGGATATCTCGTTCCAAGAAGGCGATTATTAGAACCTTACCTGGGAATGTTGGGAGAAATGTGCATTATTCCTCTTTTTTCTGTCATAAAAATTTAAGTAAGTCATAACCTCAAAATTATATACTTCCTCCGTCCCGTTTTAAATCACCTTTTTTAACTTTTAGGCATATTTAAGTAAGAGAAAAAATAGAGTTGATTTTCTAAAATTGCCATTAGTTTTTAGGAAGGGTGATGATGAATGAGAAGATAAGGGTGAGAAGAGTGAATTATTTTAGGGGTAGTTTAGGTATTTTACTCTTAAAAGTTTACGATAACAAGTAACAGGCAACTTATTTGTGGACGGAGAAAAAAGTCAAACAAACAATTTAAAATGGGACAGAGGGAGTATCCAATATTAGTATCATTGGGTAGATTTTATAAAAAAAACGACCAACGACATATTAGTTGGCGAGTATGGACTTGTGCATATAAAGTTATGAACGAATTAGACACTACAAATCAATAAATAAATGAATACAATTTATAATATAATAATAAATTAATAAACTATTCTAAAATCTAGAGTGCCTATATATATTGTACAACCGGCTATACACAAACTATGATGCAGACAAGTAGTACTTATTTAGGAGTATAGTAGTACTCATTTTCGCACAAAGCATAATTTTTCATTTTAAAATAAAAGAGTATTCATTTGGGAAAAAATGTGGTGTTCATTTTAAATTAACATAATACTCATTCTGAAACAACGTAGTGTTCATTTTCACACATATCTTCATTACAATTATAATATTCATTTATAAATAATTTAGTGTTCGTTCTCAAACAATAGTGTTCATTATAACCAACGTAGTAGTCATTCAAAAGCAACTTATTATCCATAAAATATGAGTTCTTCTTGACCTACCAGGAGCCATCTCTGTTTTTTCTTGGACCGAACGCCACCGCCGCCTACTCTTCATATCCTCCATATTCGATCTATGCCAGTGCTACCAGCTTGTACCACATCGAGGAGGGGGACAATCTCCATCTTCTACAGAAGAGATGTCGGCTAGGATTGTCTAGCCGCCGTCATCGCCGCCACAACCTTCACCACTCGTCGATTGCTGCCTGTCATCCAATATCCATCCTCCCCTTTAGGGGAGAGCATCGGATCGGTTCGGCCGGTTTCGGCCCAAAGCCGAAATAACCGAAAATTAAAAGGACTCATAATAACCGACCGAACCGAACCGAATTTAAGCTAGAACCGAAAAAACGAACCGAGAAAAAACCGATCGGTCGGTTTGTTTGAAAAAACCGAACTTTTCATTCTCAAAACCTAATGCCTACTGCAAATAATGAAGCATTTCTCAAATTATTAAAGCAAAGTAATAGCAAGAAAATCTGTCCACAAACATAGAAGGCTTAAACATAAAACATGGGAGTAATGCATCTAAAAGAATAATAATTAGCAACAAAAAAGAATGAACAAACTTGGTGATTGCTGATGGGTGAAGCAGAAACGGAGATGGTGATTGCCGATTAGATCTTGGCGTCGGTTTGGGAACACCAGAACCAGTGGATGGTGATTGTCGATTGGTGAAGACCGAGAGATGGTGATTGCCGGGAGACGGTGATTGCCGATTTGGGAACTGGAACTTGCCGATTTGGGGGAGACGGGGTTGGGACTTAGGATTTTGAGATTGGGTCAGACAGCAAAAATGAGAATTGGGTTTTTTTAAAGTGGGCTATAATTTAAAAGATTTAGTTTGGGCTTATATATATATATATATATATATATATATATATATATATATATATATATATATATATATATATATGTATATATCTATATATATAAAAGCCCGAAAACCAATTATAGAATCCCTCCATACATTTAATGGGCTCGGTTATTCGGTCGGTTTCGGTTAACATTGCCCAAAACTGAAACCGAAACCGATAACCGAATTAACCGAATATTTTAGACATTAAAACCGAAAACCGAAACCGAATTTAAAATGACGGTCGGTTCGGTTAAATTGTATCGGTTAATCGGTCGGTTCGGTTAAATTGCTCACCCCTACTCCCCTTTGTCGGCTTCCCCTTCATCGGCGTGCCTCTCCACCGATTTAATTGCCGCTACAGCCGGTTGTACGGTATAATTTACGTGTTCGGGTCCGGTTATCAAAACATTGGTTTGGAGTTGCTTAAATTCATGTGAGGGGCCGTTCAAACTGAAAATTTATTCCCTGGTGAGGTGGGTTCCCCCAACCTATGATGAATGGATTCAAAACAGCACTATAGAGAATATAACATATCATACGTGGGTAACATGCACCACCAACGTAACGAGGTTTGATCTGAGTAAAGCAATTGAAGGGATGTGTAGAGACCAGTCCACTAGCCAATAAAATCCTTGTCCATTTTTGAACATTGATATCCTTGGTTACTGAAAAGCAGATGAAGATTAAGCATCCAAAGTTCAGCCCCAAATTAAACTGAACCTCCTCCATTCGCAGGCAGGATCAGAATGGGCAGTCACACAAGCAAGCAGATGAGGGTAGGTATCATTACCCAATTTACAATGATGTCCGTGGCTAGTCCACGAGAAACAGTATAGTTTGTGAGTCACGCAAGGGAGAAAAAATAATCAACTAAATGACTTAACTACTTGCTCTAGACTCGTCTCCGTCTTCACTTGTGCTTAAACCAGAACTGTCCACTTTACTGTCAGAAAATGAAACTGGCGAATTGCACATCAAGGGAGGAGGATCTCTGCACAATATTCCTTGAACAAGTTGCTGCTGCCTCAAGAAGCAATGTTCTTCTATCTTGCTCCATGACTCGACTTCGCATCGGTCTTCAGTACTGTTATAGTCTCCATGCTCTTCATCTTCTTCTTCTGACTCGCAGCCTGTATCCAACAGCAGCTCTCGTTCTTCTTCTTCTTCTTCTTCTTCTTCTTCTTCTTCTTGAGTGTCATATTCATCACCATCATCAGACGAATGAGACGACATGGGTGAGTATCCTCCAGCTGAGGAGGACTCCCCACCACGCTCTCTCAATGTCTTTGTTATTAGGGTCTTGAGCAGATTCATCACTTGGACTGCGTGCATTAGAGCAGTGAGGGGATCAGACATCTGAGTCATGTTTGGAGCAAAAACCATTGCAATATTCCGGGAGTTCATTTTATTAGACTCCTCGTGTTCAACTATGTCAGCCATTAGATCAATTGCCCAATTGAGCAATGCAGTCTCTGTTGGCTTCAATTGTTTCTTCACTAGCTCCACAAACTGCTCCTCTGTGTTACACTGCAGAACTTGCTCGGGTGACAATCCATCTAGCACACCAGATGGGAGCTCACGAAACCAGGCTTTGATAAGACCAGCTAAACAATGTACATCAATGTCCACCGCCACAATGCCTCTATTTAGTTGGTCCCTTACATGCTCCTCCCGGCTATTCTCTGGGTTTATTCTGAAAATGCCTTCTGCCTATACACACACACACACACACACACACATATACAGGATTGATTAATTTTCTATGTCAAGATTTTATGTTATAGAGAGACTGGAAGATCTAAATATATGCAATTCAAACAGACACTTTTAATTTGCATACCTTGAGACCACCTTGCGAGTACAAGCGCTCTTGCATCAACAAGAGAATGGTTGGGACACTATTCCCTCTGTTATCATAAGAGCACTGCATCGACTCTGCTGAGACACCAAACACACTGATGCTGCAATTAAGTTTTGATCACAAGATTTATTCGATCGATTTAAAAAAAAAGATGGGATGTATAGACACACAACTGTAATTCGTTAGGCAGGGAATTATTGAACTTTTCCAGTTTGAATAATAATACTCCCAATGAAGGAAATCATTCAGTTTCAATGCAGTTGGTTTGTGTTGACTCCTAAGCCCCATACTACAAGTCTTTACATCCCCATACTCTCCTCCTAAAGTTGTTTTTACCATTTCATCAGGAGTCACCTACCCACTTTTACCTAAATGAGGTTCATTTCATAATTAATGTACAAAATTGCCCAATTAAACCTTCAAGTTGTGCTGGGTTTAAGGAGAGAGAGGGATTGGAAATTGTTTCCTCCTCCCCTACCCCTCCAACCAAATAAAAAAAAGATTCAACCCATTCTAATAACATCAGCTCAGATCTACTCGGCATATAGTAATAATAACAATTAAAAAAGCTTGAAAACAGGCAAAATATATACTGTTGACAAACCTTGCACTGGGCACCCTAGAGGGGATCTCAACCTCAAATTCAACAGGAAGGCCGAGAAAGCCCTGAAAACGGTCGAACGTGACGTGGGTGATGTGCTGGACGTCTGTGGGCCAACCGATTTCCATTGCACGATGAATGGTGGATATCACATCCACTTCCCGATTCACCCGGCAAGACACCATCGATTTTCTCAGCGTTTCCATGAGAAAATCCAACAGCGAGAGCTGCTGCTGCTGGTGGCGGTTCTGCTCTTTGGATGAGCCGCCGTGCGAGCTCCTCTCGCCTACTCCGCCGCCCCCGCCGCCTCTTCTCACCATTACCATCCCCGTCGTCATTATAGTGTACCCCGACACACTGTTTAAACTTTCTCTCTCTGGGAAGTGGAAAGTACTCGTATTAATATATCTGAAGACACTCAAGTTGTGGGATTTGGGGAGGGAGTTTGAGTTGTGGTTATAAACGATGAATATTCATTTCAAATTTTAGCCGTTTAACCATTCAACTTAGTTAGCCCTTCTAGTTATAAGGAATATCGATTATGCCACTGCACTTTTCTAACGGGTACCTGCCCTGCCTCTCCCGATTTACGAGTATTTACAACTCTTAAGGGTCATAACCCTTTTTTTCACAAATTCTTTGGTCGATTTTTAGGGTAAATTTCATCAATGGTACTTGAACTTTAGCTGAAATTTCAAAGTGGTACCTAAACTTCAAATCCTTTCACAAAAATTCCTCAACTTACACATTCCTTCCACTAAAAGTCCATTAGCCCGTTTCTAGTTTAATTTCCGGTTACCATCCGACGTGGATGCTGATATGGATGCTGAATCACTTCCCCTACCTCACTCTCTTTCCTCATTAACTGCTCTGGTACGAATCTGACACCAAATATTTGAATCGTCTCTTCGGCAAAAAACCCAACGTGCCACAAATTACAGCAAAAAGCTCATCCTCGACAGCGGTTTGCTGTCAATATGAATCTCTTCTTCTCCAGTCCACTAATTAGGTTTGAAATTTGGATTAGACGAAATACGATCGAGGGTGAACCTGACAACGCAGAAACGCGAAGTTTCGAACATTTGAGGTATTTGCATGTGTTTGGTTTTGAATAGGATGAATGTTTGAATCATCCGAAGATATTTATTTTGTGTTATTTCAATTTGGTGCAGAGATATTAAAGCGATGAGGGATTCTGATGATAGTGAAGCGAGTTCAGATACCTTCATTCTCAGCCAAGAAAGCAGCGAAAGCAGTAGTGAGAGTGAAGATGATTCACAGAGTGAAGTGATTGGGGTTTATTATTTAATTGTGCATCATAGTGGGGTGTTAGGAGAATGTTCGTATTACGACGGAAAACAATTTCTGGTAGGGGATATAATTGGCAGGAGATAGACAATGAATACCCTAAATAGGTTCCTGGCTAGAAATGGAATTAAGGGGTTATGTAGGTACTACTGGAGGGAACATAAAAAGCCTTTTTAGGGGGTCTGAACACTCTACAGTTTAATAAAGATGTTGCAAGAATGTCAAGGGCTGGGAGTCTTTACGGGTCAGTTCATTCATACATCGAGTACATAGGTAAAGAAGAAATATTGAAGATAGTTAATGATCTTAAAAGTGCTCCCAAACCTAGGCTTGTTTTAGAGGAACTTGAGGATGACACATCAATACCTTCTCACAGAATGGGGGCCAGAGGAAGTTTTGTGGGAAGTGTGCTAGCTATATGTGGGGTGGAGCAGGAACAGAGATCTGAAAACATTGTTGAGGGGATAAATGATAGGGTAGAAGAGATAGTTGAGGATGTGAACTGAGATGTGCCTCTTTGTAGTGATGAAGTTGTAAATGAGCCAAATTCAATGAATGTACCTGAGGGGATAAATCGAAGGGTAGAAGAGATGGTTGAGAATGTATCTGAAGTGCCACTTTCCACTGATGGAGTTGTGAATGATGTTGCGAACACTGCTGCCAATGAATCACAAAATGAAAGGGCTGACTGTGGAGATTATTTTGTTGAGGGCCTGAATTCTGATGTGCCTTCTTCATCAGATGGGGGTGTAAATGAGAAATGGGGCTTAGATTCTTTAAATGGGTGGAGAAATGCAAACTTAGATGTCAATTTGGATGATATGGCCAACATGAGGTTAAATGAGAATTGGGACTTTGTTGTAGATAATATGGGGAATGATGCTGAGGAAGGGGATACCCCTGATGGGACTGAAAAAGACACCTCAACTAAACCTTCATCTACAGCATTCAGAAATACTTAATAAATACTGAAACTCCTATGGCATTCAGAAATGAAGGAAGAAGGTCCAATTTCAAAACTTATCATCTAAAAGCATAGATTTCTACTCTGAACACTTTAGTCATATACTGCTCAATTAATGCAATTCTTACAAGGTTAAACATCAAGCACAATTCCATAAACAGAATCTGCATATCTGAAAAAACACTCGCCACATGAAAACTTCAGAATTCAGGGAAACATGAGTTTGAAAACCACACATCCTAATTTCACAGAGAATCCAAAACGGATCTAACCTTACATAATCAAAACTGAATCAAACTGAAATCATCGATTAACACACTTCTACCACTAAGAATGGCACAAACAAGAAATTGAAATGATTCATAGGCCGTGTCAATCGAAAGGGTTCTTACAGGAGATTCGACATAGAGAAGATTGAGAGAGCAAATTCACAGTAGAAGTAAAGAAAATAGAGCATCCCTAACCTTAATTTTATGAGAGTTTGTAGCCTAGGGTTTGAGAGATCTGAGATGCTGTCAGGAGCTTCCTCTTGAGATCGTCCGGCCGGAGATATGCGTTTCTTCTATTACAAATGCCAGCGAGAAGAGATGAACTGAAAATTTGGCAGCGGCGATGGAGTCGATCGCTGGATGGCGTCTGTGGGAGATGGAGGCGTCGTCTCTCACGCAGCGAAAGTATACGTGATTTGGGATAGAGCTGAAGTTTAATTTCTAGTAGTCCTTAAATTATATTCAAGTGGAAATTAAGAGCAGATATGTTTTTATCCGCTGGGGAAAGCATCCGGAAAAAAATTTGATGCTCAATTTTCTTGTTGTGCGCGAGACTTATTTACCCTAAAGGAAAAGACAACGGTTATGAATTATCCGCTGTGTAAAATGCGTTGTTAAATATCTGTTTTGTAGTAGTGGATGCACAAAAACAATCACTGCACCTCTTCATGGCTAGCTAAGAAGTACTTGGAGGATTTTAGGCTGAATCCAGCATGGTAGTTGAGTCACTTAATTGCTAAAGTGGTCAGTGATTGGCAGTACAACATTAAATACATGAAGGCATGGAGAGCAAAAGATAGAGCCCTGAAAATTATTCATGGGGATGAGAGGCTCAATATGAAAAGCTGCTGAATTATAGGTTAGAGTTGTTGAGGACCAATCCTGGTTCTACAATACTCTTGAAGAGGAATGAGGGGGGGGGGGGGTTTAAGGGTATTTACATTTGCTTGGAACTTTTGAAGAGAGGATTCAAAGCACACTACAGGCCACTGGTGTGCTTGGATGGTTGTTTTCTGAAGACAAACTATGGGGGCCAACTGTTAACTGCTGTGGGCATAGATCCTAATGACTGTATCTTCCCCTTAGCTTATGCAGTGTGTGAGGTTGAAGACTCTGAAAATTGGTAATGGTTCTTACGACTGCTTGGTGATGACTTGGACCTTCAAAGAGATAATGTATTCTGCTTTATGAGTGACAAAGAGAAGGTATAATAACATTATAAACTTGTGTGTAATATGTATAAAATATTGTCTTCTGCTTGATTACTGACCTCATATTAATATTTTAGGGCCTTGTAAGCGGGATTGCAAGTTTATTCCCAAAGGCAGAGCATAGGATGTGTGTGAGACACTTATATACCAATTATAGAAATCACTTCAAGGGGACAGAGTTAAAAGACTTACTCTAAGATTGTGCCAGGGCTTCTTATCCAGCTAGGTTGTTGGGGTGCTTAAAAGTTCTTGAAGAGAAATGTCCAGAGGAAAGGAAGTGGTTGAAAGCAAGGCCAACGAAGAACTGGTCTAGGGTAGAATAGTTCAACACTTTCCCCAAATGTGACATGTTAACAAATAACTTGTGTGAGTCCTTCAACAAGTACATATTAGATGCAAGAGAAAAATTCATTCTTATCATGCTGGAGATGATTCGGACTAAACTCATGAAGAGGTTGGTTACTAAGAAGAAGGTAATTGTTGGGAAAAATATTATAGATTTTGATGATGATGTATTTAGAATGTAATAGGGACTTTAGGTCTCCCCCAATATTCAATGTAATTTTTCTTTTTAGAAATATTGTTAAAACCGAGTTCTTGAGATTTCCAATAAAGTTGTGATATTTCTTTAAGCGTTTTGATGCCTGAAGACTTAATCAAATTCAGTGATATGGAAATT
>OOIL02002873.1:51850-77300 GCA_900332095.2 Cuscuta campestris | reverse complement strand
CCCTCTAGACTTTGTATCTCACCACTTTGGGACCACCAGTATTGGAATGCGTCAACTCAAGGATCTTTTGCCATGTCCAGGGGGAGCATTATAAGCACTGTACTCTTTTTCCTTCGTCCAAGTTTTTGTCCCATTGGGTTTTTCTTGGCAAGGTTTTAACGAGGCAGTGTCTTAAGCTCCAGTCTACCTAAATGGTGAACATCCAAAATCCAAGGGGGAGTGTTATGTACAAATGTCTTTTGATGTTCTCCATGTCTAAGTTAGACCTTTGATTTTCCCCTTTGTAAGCCTATATATAGAGGCTCCATATAATGAAATGATCTATCCATCTCTTTACTCTCTCATTGCATTTCTTCTCCTTTGGTTCTCCATTGCACTTTGTCCTTGCATTTGTGTTATCAAGGTATATCTTCATTGCACTTTGTTCTATCGTTTTGTTCATGACAATATTCATATAATCTTTATTTCTAACAAGCATGTATTTTTTTAATAAAAAATTTAAAAAAATATTTATATGTAAGAAGGTTCATAGAATAATAGATGCAAAACACTATGAAAAAAGTTAAAATATGCTTATAAGTTATATAAGGAGATATAGAAGGGGGCATTGGTGGGGCCCTGTAGGCTGTAGCACGACCAATCCCAATTGGCATTAGGGAAGGTCTTACAAGGTGTCATCTGTCTCTTGTAAAACCTTCTGGTATTAAGTTTTACTACTTTTACTGGTCACATTTTTTTCCGAGGTACACACAGTTACTTGTATCCCAACTTTTATATCCATTTTGTAACCAGCATGTTTGCACTAACACTTTCTGTTGATGTAAAACTAATTTCTGTTAATGCACCAACACTTTGTGTCCGTGTAACTTTTTGTTAACGCACAAATACTTGTGTCGGTGTAAACCATCAAAATGTTTGTGTATAACTTTTTGTTAACGCACAAACATTTGTGTCGGTGTAAACCATCAAAATGTTTATATATAACTGCGGTGTACAAATGAAGTATAATATGCGGTGTAAGTGTAGCAAGACCCAATTTATTTTCATTTTTTTCTCAATGTCAGCAATATCGGTTGTTCTTATCCGACCAGTTTCAGAATTTTCCCACACCGGAATCCGATGTTCGACCCAGATTCCCGCCTTGAGAACCGTTTTCCTTCCCAGCCAATCAGTTCGCTGGGCTGGAAGAGCCCTGAAGTCCACCACCATGACCGGCCCAGTTGCGCCTCGAATCGAAGCTGATGACGAGGATCAGGAGGTTCCGCTTGCGTCGCTCGAACAAGAACCTATGGTCAATGGGCCCATAGTTGCATCATGTTTAGGACTTGGAGCCACTCTGAATAACCTGGTTGGTAAATTTTGTTCGTTTAGTTTGGAGTTTTTATTTATTTATTTCTTTATTTTTTTTGTGCTTGGGGTCAGTAAATTGCTCATTTTGACATAAAAGGTGTATGGATTTGTTGATTTGTTTGTGGCAATATACTTCTTGAATAGCAGGCTTAGCATATTAGGTAAACCCAACTTTACTGGAATATCGACATTCATAAATAGATTGACTAATTATTCACTTTTACTTCTTGTTTATCAGCACTAATAATTTTTTTAAAAAAGAAAGCTTGAATTAAAATGAATATTTTTGAGCGCTATTGACTCAATTACAACGTTGTATCCGTTCATACTTTTCTCAATCTGCAAAGAGACAATGCCTTCACTTCTGTTGGGGCTCGAACCTGTTACTAGTGTAAACTTCCCCATGAATCATGGTCAGTGGGATTCCTACCACTCAAGTTTGGAGAGAAGTTCTCTATCATGCCACAGTTACAAATTACAATCCATATTTGTAATCCTTATTGAACAACACGTATTTTGAATGTTATTCTACTAACCCGCATAGCTCATTAGTCCACCCTGAGTGATGCGTCTTAGCATGGAATGGTTGAAAGTTCTTCTTGATTTTGAAGATAATAATGCTACTATGTCCCCATTAGAAATGATTTGTTTTGTCTTCTTACTAATGATATTAGGATACCTGTAGCTATCGCCTTCAGATTGCATGCTATTCTTTTGGTTTTCCAGAACTAAAATCTATGTCATTGTATTCACGGAATCAAAAAATGTCGGGGTTAGCATGGTTGTTGCTGGAAATTCATCATCTTTATTATTTACATCTATTTTCATTTTTCAGCATCTCATGCCTGGATTTTCATGGTTTTACTTTGGGCCAAATAGCATTAGTACCCCCCGTGATTTGGAAAATAAGCACTAATACTCCCCTGTTTTCAAAATTTATTTCTCAAGTCCCCGTGGTTTCAAAATGTTGCACCCATACCCCCTCTAATCATTTTCTGGTAATTTTTCCGGTAAAATAGAGGTCATTGGTGCCTGTTTTTCAAACGATAAGGGGCACTGATGCTCATTTCTTATTTTTCCTTTATTTTTGTTTTTTTCGTTTTTTTGTTTCTTTTATTAATCAAAGTTTTTTAAATTTATTTTTAAAATTGTTTATATAATGTTCGTAAAAATTAAAATTATTTTTGTTTGAAAAATATAACATATATTGCATCTGTATGTCTTAAATTAACAATTTTAATTTTTTATTTTCTAAAATAGAAAATTAAAAAAAATTATTTTTAGAACTTCAAAGAATGAGGAAAAAATTAAGAAATAAAATAGAACAAAAAATTAAAAAGAATATACTTGTTGAACATCGCAATTTTAAGGACGTTTTTAGGCGTTCTCAAAATTCCTTTCTGTATAAGACTTTTTTTTTAGATGTTTCAATTTTTTTCATTTTGTTTTTCATTTTTTTATTTTATTTTTTTTATTTTTGATTTTGTTTTAAAACTTACCAAAAGCATTATTCTAGAAAATAAAAAATTTTAAATTTTTAATTTGAAATAGATGGAGTATATGTTAATTATTTTTTATTTTTATTTCAAACACAGAGAATTTTGAATTTTAAAAAAATTATAAAAAATTTAAAAGAAATTTAAAAAAAAATTCTTGGAGAGGGAAATAAAGAGATAAAAAAGTTAAAAGAAAGAAAAAAATAAAGTAATAATTGAAAAATAAGAAATGAGCACGTGTGTCCCTCATGATTTAGAAAATAGGCACCAACTACATCTCTTTGACCGAAAATGATCGGAGGGGTTGTGGGTGCAACGTTTTGAAACCACAAGAACTTTAGAAATAAGTTTTGAAAACGAGTATTGGTGCCAATTTTCCAAGCCAAAAGGGGCATTTGAGCTATTTGGCCTTTTACTTTGAATGAATCCTCCACAATTTTTTATTGAAACAATTCCTCCACAATTGTTGGTACTATGAAAAGAATAATTACAAATTACAGCTCATATAGAAGTATTGCTCTTGGAATGCAGAGTAAGTGGCTTTTTGCTGTGCTTTTTGGTATAACCGTGCTCTGGAAACATGATGCTCAAGCACTTTGGGCTTCCATAGGTTCTGTTCTCAATTCTCTACTATCACACATCCTGAAGAGACTATTGAACCAGAGACGGCCAGTTCCCACCTCAAGATCGGATCCTGGAATGCCGTCATCTCATGCACAGTCAATCTTCTACATTGTCACATATACTATTATCACAGGTAGCTTACTTTCTCTTGCCAACTTCTTTATGAGAATGATGATGATGTATATACAAGTATATTTGTAGCTTTGATCTCAAATTTAAACCCCGCGCCACCACTCTTGATGCCTTGATATGTGACATATGAATTTATACAGGAAAATACAACAATTATGTTTTTGCATCTCATACCCAATAATGAAACACAACCCGCGCATTAAAAGGGAAGCCCAGTGCACAGTGCCTCCCCATTTAATGCATCTGGGGAAGGGTCCTATATTGCATTTTTTTCTTCTTGGACTTGCACCCTTGACGTCAAAGTCGCAATGGCAACACCTTAATTACTTCAATCGGTGTGCCAGGCTAGCCTTAAGAAAGAGGTGGTTGAGTTTGAACTCAATATCTCTTGATTTAGAGGAGTACTAAGCTACAAGATTATAGAAACCAAAACTACATGACATGAAAAAACTTCATATATGATTGATTGTCTTATCTTTTTACTTTCTTTTTGTTTCTACAGTTTCTTAAACTTAAATTTGCTTTCGTGTTTTTGAATGCAGTGATAGAGTCCTTTGGAAAGAATGGACTCACAGCAGCACTTGGTGGGCTTCTCTATGCACTTAGTTGTTATTTTGTAAGTTCACAATATGGACTCTATGACAGGTTTAATTTTACATTGCATGCCCTTCCTATGATGGTTTTAATGCTAAGCATCCCAACACTTTAGCATTATTGCACATTGGAGCCCAGCCTTTGTTTTGGTGTGATTTTGGTACCTTACCTTTTATTATGTTTACTCAATGGAATTTTGGTTCACACTTCATTATCAAAATAGTTGAGATGGTGTTTTTTGGTATATCAACTAGCTAGTTTTTTTTTGAATGTAAGCCATTTCTACTTTCTAGTGTACGTGAACATAGTGAAAGGTATTGGAATAAATTTTTTGTCCTAATGTAGTAGAATGTTTGCTAATAATTTTATGTCATGATATTTTGCTTGACATTTAATTCAGTGAATCGTAATAATGTAAATAGATCAAACATGAACTCAAATAAACAGAGCTTCACACTTGCACTGCCAAAAAGCCAATGGTAGAACCATGCATATTTGAACCTGTAGCTGTTTGACGTTTATGTATGTTTGATCTACTTACATCATTAAGACTCATCAAATCGATTGTTAAACAAGATTTCATCACATAGAAATATTCAGGCAATTTTTTTCTCATACCTTTCACTATATTCCTGTACTCTAAAAATATCTTTTAAAAAGAAAAATAACAAACCAGTTCAAATACCGAAAATACACTCTAAACTAGTGTTGATAACGAAGTGTGAACCTAAAATTCCTTCGGAGTACTCGAAAGGGACTCAGGGAGTGTTTGACGAACTTTGGTGTTTGGCATTCACTTGAAGTGCTTAAACAATCACTTTTTTCTCACCTTCAAAAGCAAAAAACAGGTTCCTTGCTGAATAATTTTTTGCTTATTTTTTTATATAGCTTTATTGTTTTGTGCCTAATTAGTTAAGCTCTTAAGCAATATTTGTTTGAAACACTCAAAAACATGCGAGCACAAATTATACTTTGGGGTCGTTCAATAACACTAAATTTCAGTTTTGTTTAGTTAAGTATCATTCAATTCATATAAGTTGAGTTAAGTGCCTAAAAGTTCAGTTAGTTCAATACTAATAATAATATACTATATACATACACACCGCGCACACACACACACACACACACAGAGAGAGAGAGAGAGAGAGAGACATACATACATACATATATGTGTGTGTGTGTACGTATATATATATGTATATATATATATATGTTTGTATATATGTATATATGTGTGTGTGTGTGTGTGTGTGTGTATATATATATATATATATATATGTATGTATGTATGTATGTATGTATGTATATGTATGTATGTATGTATATATATATATATATATATATATATATATTACTCCGAAAATTTGGCCGTTGTGTGACGGTCGGCTTGCCTTAACGAGGATGGTTTTTGATCAAGTCACTCAAAAAATTCCCCGCTCAGAGAATCATGTGGAACGTCAAGAGTTTGGATGTTACATTGCCGTCTATTCAGTTCAGTATGGTACTTATAAGTTTAGTTCACTGTAGATCAGTTCAGTTTAAGTTTAAGATCAGTTTGGTTCAGTACCTTTCAGTTAAATTCAACTCAGATGTTCTACTGAATGACCTCCCTTAATCATACAAAAACTGAACACTTTTACTATTCCTTATAACCACGTGTTTATCTGACAAAAGAAAAGACAGAAATTTAAGTTTTTTAAAACACTCCCATGTACTAAAGCAAATGTTGGGCACCAAAGTGCAGTGAGTTTGAAACGTTGGTGTTGTTTTTTCACAATGTGGCAACAAATGCAGACTCTTCTGCCTCATTATTATCCAACATGTGCCACATATCCACATCTGAATCTTTGATTTTGTATGGAAAGGATCTGTCAGTGAGACTATTCTAAGAAGGTGTTGTAGATTGTTTCCACCGGAACGATATGATCATTTCAAAAACAATCTCAGTGTGCTTATTATCATGTTTTGGAAAACATCTTAAGATTTGGTTATTTTTTATTCCTTATGCAGTCATGGCTACGAATTTCACAAAAGCTTCATACAACTCACCAAGTTCTTGTGGGTGCTACAATAGGGCTTGGCTTTTCCCATTTCTGGTTCTGGTTATGGAATGCAATTATGTTCAAGGCATTTGAATCCTTGTTTTGGGTCCATTTTATTGTTGTTCTTGCTGCAGCTGTCTTATGCACCGGCTTTCTCGTTTATGTTCTCAAGTACTGGATTCTTTATTAGGAGGTATAGGAGGAGGACCACGATGCACAAATGGGAGCTCGACATCCAAAACTGGGTAACAACTACAGATGCGTCAAATTTCTGTCCGACGTTGAAGGGCCTTAAAAGTTAAAACGAGGGGTAATATAGAGAGGAACTTGCTTGGTTCATGTCAATAAGGTCCATAAGAGAGTGCAGAAGTTGGTGGGGCAGTATATATATATATATATATATATATATATATATATATATATATATACATAATCAAAGAATTGGTATTCAAATTTGTGTTTGTATAAACATATGGCTGTGATGTAGAAATGGTGGAATTGGAAGGCTCATTCTACACGAATGTGATGGTTTGAGAATTAGAACTGAGATGTATTTATAAAAGTCCAAATCTTGATTCTGTAGAATGTGCATTAAATGTCCAAATCTTTTAAAGATTTTCCTATCTAAATATTTAATCTTGATAAGACATAAAGTAATCTCTATATTAAAAGTAGTGATTTGCTTTCTGAAGCCACGCACCACTTTAATCTACTTTATGGAGCCACGCAACACTTTAATCTACTTTATAGAGGAGTGCACCACTTTAATCATTTCAAAAGGATTGATATGACAACTCATTAATGGCAGCCTCAAAACTCATCCTAGCAGGCCAATTTTGGCCCAGCCCGAATTGGCCCAATAAATTAGGCGGGACCACTGTTCAAAAGGCAATCCTAGCATTATATATAGTAAGATTTTTTAAAATTTCTAGCTGGTCGAGAAGGCCATTACCGATTTAAAAGGATTTCATTTAGAATTATGAAATACAGAATAAAATGATTTCATTTAGAATTGTAAGAAAAATGAGGTACTATATTTGTAGTCATTCATGTTTAGCACAGATATGATTAAAGTTGCATTCTGTTTGTCTGATCTGATTTGATTTTTTGAAGATCTGGTTTAATCTGATTTGATTGCAATTGTAATTAAAGCTGTTACTGATCTGATTATAATAAAAATAAGTAATTAATAGAAAAAATAAGTTAAACCGAATGTTGCCCTAAGAGCACTGGGAATGGTAGTAATGCCCGGGGGCGTGAGGGGGCGTTTAACGCCCCGNCCCCCCCCCCCCCAATTAAAAAAATCAAAATTAAAAAAAACCTATATATTCCCCTAAAAAATATCATTCTCTCACACATCTCTCTCACATCTCACTTCATATTCTCTCTAAAATATTTATTATTTATTATAAATCTTTAAAAAATATATTTTAAAAATGGGTTCATCTTCCGACGATGAAAGAAGAGCTTTATTTTTTCGTTGTTTCGCGACGAATTGTATTCAATGGTGGGAAGATGGCCAAGAAGAAGTCGAATCCTCCCGACGACGGACCCGACGCCAACGTCTAAACCAGGATAGAGAGGCTGCCCACGCTTCACTTCTAAACGACTACTTTAATAATCCGTGTGTTTATACACCGGAGGATTTTAGTAATCATTTTCGGATGAGTTGTCATCTCTTCTTACGCATTCTCGCCGATGTTGAACGCGAGGTTCCTTGGTTCACCCAACGGTTTGATGCGAGAGGCCGACGCGGGTTTGGTAGCGTCTAGAAGTGCACTGCCGCGCTCCATCAGTTAGCGTACGAGACGACATCCGATATGTTCAACGAATACTTGAAGATGTCGGCTCAGAGCATCAGGTCACGTGTTTATAAATTTTCAAAAGCTATTATTCAAATTTATCATAAAAGATATTTACGCAAGTCTATAGCGAGCGACATCCAGCAGTTGCAAGCAAGACATGCCGCTAAACACGGCTTTGTTGGCATGCTTGGGAGTATTGATTGCAAACATTGGGAATGGAAAAATTGTCCCACTGCGTGGCATGGTCAATTCTCCCGGGGAGATCATCCCTATCCTACCATCCTGCTCGAAGTTGTTGCTTCGAATGGCTTGTGGATTTGGCATGCTTTTTCGGTGTCGCGGGCTCGAACAACAACATCAACATTCTCGATCAATCGTCTGTTTTTGACGATTGGGTTAATGAGACCGCACCGGACTCCTCTTTTGAGCTTAGAGGGACGCTTTACAAGCATGGATATTATTTGGCCGATGGAATATATCTGGATTATTCCACGATTGTGAAATCCCTCTCCGATCCAATGGGTCTTAAACCTCAGACATACAAAAAAGCTCAAGAGGCGGCGAGAAAAGACATTGAACGAGCCTTTGGGGTCTTGAAGGCTAAGTGGCACATTCTAGATCGTCCGTCGAAATGTTATTTTCAGACAAAAATGAGGAATATCATGTACGCATGTATTATTCTTCATAATATGATAATAGAGAATAATTAGTCTACGATTTGTCAATACAACCCGGACGAGGAGGTGCCTATGTACGAATAAATCACCGAAGAAAAGAAGCGACGCAACCTCCAAGAAATTCGAAGCTGAGAGATTCACAATGTACTAACGGCGGATTTGATCGATCATATCTTTAGTCGTTCGAATAATTAGTGATTTCTTTGTACTGTTATTTTTTTATGTAATTTTTTTTATGAACGTAATTTTTTTAATGTTTTTTTTATGAATGTAAGATTTTTTATAATGAATTTAATTTTTTTAATGCACTAGTGTCATTGCAATTAATTAAAATAATAAATTATTTTAAATTTATTAATTTAAATTTAGAAGATGTATATTTAAAAATGTAAAAAATGAAGATTTGAAACCCCAATTTAAAGCCCCGGGCTTCAAAACCATTTTTTGTGAATGTAATTTAAAGTTGACATGACAGAAAGAAAAAGTTTGAAGCTCTAGACTTCATCACTGATGGTGCTCTAAGAAATGTATGTCAAAGGCTGATGGTGCTCGTCCTTTTTTTGTGAATGAATGAGTCAAAGGGACAGTGGTGTAGTACTGTAGTGGAGTTGCCTTGATCCAAAATGATGGAGCTGGCTCTGCTACAACGACCAATATCTCTACCCCCAGCAGCGGCGCCACCGCCGCAGTCACTAGATTGCAATTGCATCTGTACTTCTGTTCGTTACACACACTCCTTCAGCAATTCTCGTCTCCAGTTCAGCCCAAAAACTTCTAATTCTAACCGAGCAACCTCCCTCAAATTTCGCTCGACTGCTTTTCTCCAAAAATATCTAAAGCCGGCGGGCTTGCTGAATAACCTAGCGGAAGATGAAGCAGAAAATGATTTTCATAACGAACGAAGATCAACATCGGATATAAGCTATGTAGAAGAAGAGGAGGATGGCGCCGGTATTCTTTTGTCTCTGACGGAGAAGCCGGACCGCAATATAGCATTGCTGGATGAGAATGAGCTCGAAGAGCTTGACTCTGCTTCGGATAATCCAAATCACAGAAGCGGTGAGTTCCTGGCCTTCTATATTCATACAATAGCAATGTTTTAGGGAGTAAAGCGGCCATACGGTGGATTATAATATATTGCTTATTTGGTACTGAATTTTGCATGGATTATTTTACTAGTAGAATTTATTTTAGATAAATTGAAGATTGTTTGCAATGTAGGATTTGTTGTTGTCCTTGGGAAGCCTAATGTTGGAAAAAGTACGCTTTCAAACCAGATGGTTGGGCAGAAGCTCTCTATTGTTACAGATAAGCCTCAAACTACAAGGCATCATATTCTTGGTATTTGTTCTGGTCCTGAGTATCAGGTTTGAAGATATTCATTATTTAGTTTGAAATAATATTTTTTCATTTCTCCCCTTCTTTAGTCGTAGTTTGATTTACCTAACCACTAAAAGCTGTGGAGTCAAACCGCATGCGGTGTTTCTTGACTTGTACATTCTTTCTCTTAATCGTTCAAATTGATTTGACTTTTTTTGTCAATAGATATGTCTTTGCAAGATTGTAAGATCTTTTTATTTGCAATTTGGAGTTAGAGCTGTGGCTTTGCTTGCAGATGATACTATATGATACTCCTGGTGTTATAGAGAATAAAATGCATAAATTAGATTCAATGATGATGAATAATGTCCGCAATGCTGCTGTCGGTGCAGATTGTGCTCTTGTTGTTGTGGATGCCTGTAAACCTCCTGAAAAGGTATGTGTCTTTGTCTGGTAAGAGCTAATTTATTCTTGTTAGATGTATAGTCCATACACTACTTACTTATCGGCCTTATAGATAGATGAAGTACTTTACGAGGGTGTTGGAGGTCTACAAGATAGATTACCGATATTGCTTGTTTTGAATAAGAAGGACCTGATCAAACCCGGCGAAATTAGACAGAAACTTAAGGTATATACAACACTGCTTCTGTTACATTTGGCTTCCATTATCTTCCTTGTTTCTAATACTCCATTAATGCTTGGATTCTATTTGCTTTTTCACCTAATTATTTTTTCTTGACAATCTAATCACCCTATACCCTTTAATGCTGTGGGAATCCTAAATAACATAGGTAGAATGTGGTGGCACTATCTTTAAATACTTGTTATTGCCTTAAACCAGGATTATACAACTTCGTTAAGAATGTGCCACTATTAGAATCTTTTTTTCTTCCTTCAAAAAATCTTTTTTCTAGACAGTGTTAAAAGAGTTTTTTTTTTTTGCATTGAGTGATGGCACATAGTTTAATTATAAATTAAACGTTGGGCTCCATCATGTAGAATTAACTGTCAGTTACTGTACATCATTTCTTATATTTGAGGGCGGGGTTAATTCTAGTGTTTGGCAAAGGGTCGCTATTTTTTGTTATGCGTTACGCCACTGATTGAAATTAGAAGGTTCCAAATTCAATGCATGTTTTTAAGATGCAATATTTCCCCCCTGTTGTATTCACATAATCTCTTTTATCCAGTGGTATGAAAAATTTACTGGTGCTGATGATGTCATTCCTGTCAGTGCCAAATATGGGCATGGCTTGGAAGATGTTAAAGATTGGATACTCTCAAAGCTTCCTCTTGGACCACCTTATTATCCCAAGGTATGGACCCATTAGGCCATTACCTTCTCTCTTGAAAAAAAATCTCAATGATATCAATGTTTCATGAATTTGCTCTATTATATCTATTTAATTTTTACCGTGTAGAGTACTAGAGCCCTATTGTTGCCTGCTACATGCGTTTCTCTAGGGAAACAATAACTTTTCACAAAGTTAATGCTGTAATAAAAATCCCTTTAAAACATTTTTTAGTGATCTGCATGTTATACATTAATTCTTCAATGTTTGAACGAGTGACTTCAGTTGCATTGTTATTTGGGTGAATATGTGTTAACGGTTTCGAGAAGAAGAAATTTAGAGAGGGAGAAAGAATGAGAGAATGGAGAGAAAAGTGAGAATGCATCAACTGATGCCTGTCTCTACTTTAGGCTTTCCTTTTCTGTATCCTGTTGCAATTGACTGTTTTTGAAACTGCCAACCTTAGATATCATTTTTAAATTAGGTCTCTCAAGCTACAACTATTACAGAGTGGTCCTAGTTACATATCAGTTGGGCCCTAAATTTCTGTGTCTACACGGTTTCAAAGTTCAATTTTTGATAACTGCTTTCAAAAAAAGTCTGGAACATCTAGCTATTTGCAGAATCTTTAATCCGGTTCAATAAATTCAATAAATTTGGCTGTTCCTTATCTCAAGGGCATTGCTAGTGAGCACCCAGAGAGATTTTTTGTTGCTGAAATTGTTAGAGAAAAGATCTTTATGCAATGTAGACATGAAGTTCCATATGCATGCCAGGTAAAATATTAACTCCATTATGTCTCTTTAGAGAATATGAAAAAATCATTTATTTTTATTGGTTTTTTCTTCTTGATATCTTCTATTAATGTACTTATAACCATGAAGGTTAATGTAGTTAGCTACAAAAGTAGACCAGATGCAAAAGATTTCATACATGTTGAAGTTATAGTGGAGAGGAACTCTCAAAAAGCCATCCTCATTGGGAAGGTAATGTTCATTAGTACTTGTTTTGTTATCAAGTATGTGTATTTTTTCCCTTATGGTTTGAACAGTATAATATTAGCCTGCAAACTGAATATGAATAACAGGAAGAGAAAATATAGCACACCAAGGATTGTGGAATTTCTGTGTCTTATTTGGTTTAGAAAGGATGTATATAAAGCATTTAAGGAACTTCTCCACTGGCTTGAGTGGTAGAAAGCCCACTCCCCAGAGGTTCACCCAAGTTCGAGCCCAACGGAGGAAGAGGCATTGGCTCTTTGTGTGTCTTTAGGTTGAGAAAAGTATGAACCGATACTGCATTGTAATCGAGTCAAAAGCATAAAAAAAATAAAGCGTCGAAGAAGCAGTATAAGAGATATTATAGGAATATAATCCCACTACTTCAGCTCAAAGGAAACAAGGAAAAACAATCATATAGTCACAACCTAAACTTTGGAATCAAATAACAGGAGGCCTGGAGGCATAAATAGTAACAGAACATTTTTAGCCAATGCTCCCAATACTTTCTTTCAAACTGGTGAATGTATACCCCTCATTCCCAGTTTTGATACACGTGTCTCAAGCCCAACCCTAAGTAGAGGTTTGGTTTGTCTGCATTTAATGATCTGGAAAGCTTATATGACCTACATTTTTCCACTTCCAATCTCTGATCTGGTGGCATGATGCGAACATGTTTCATTCAAGCATGTTGAATAGGATTGTGTTCAATCTCTATTGGAGAACCAGTTGGAACCTTTAACTCTTAAAATAGTCATTCAAGTTGTATCAACTCACAAGTCACAACATCTGATACAAGGCATGGAGGTCTTGGAACGAAGAAGACCTCGAGTACTTGTAACAGAATTGAGAGAGAGAAGGAGAGTTAGTTAAGAGAGGAAAACTATCTTTATTATTGATCCAAATGGCATGTTGCACACTTGCACCGTATTTATAGGAGTGGATCGATTGGTTACAGCTCAACACATTTACTCATCATCACAAGTTTTACAATTTACATATATACCAATAGCTAATACCCATATCATTCCTTCCCCCTTGTGAAGAGCTTTGTCCTCAAAGCTGAAAATCTGGAAACTTGTGTTTAACTCCCAGCCATTTAACTAGGAACTACACCCCATCTTTATTTCCCCCCTTTTCTGGATTCTTTTAGAGAGTATGGCTTCAGGTATGTGATCATTCTGTCCAGCCGTGCCATGGAGCCAATAAGGAATGTGTGGTGGAGCAGGCAATTCACCCTAAAAATTTTGAGCTGGAAGACGTGAAAGACTGGGTGAATCTTGATGTGAGAAGGAAACTGAAGCTTGTTGGCCACTTTCCCCACCTTAGGGATGACATGAAAGGGACTATAATACTTATGAATGAACTTGTCATTAATATGTTCTCTTCACTTATTCTTATTGAAATGTAGTAATATTTAAAGCTATTTCTTATTTGATCTGGTTTGATCTGGTCTGATTCCAATAAGAATAAGTAATAAGTAAAAAAACTAAGTTGAGGAGAACATGGCCTAAGCCACTTCTAATGCAGTATAGGGATGAGACAATGCCATTAAATGGGCATACTTGTTTATTCTGTCCACCACTACAAAGATGACATCCTTGCTCATAGATTTAAGTAGTCCATCAATAAAATCCATGGAAATGTCCTTCTAAATCTCACTGGGAAGCTGTCGTGGTTGTAATAGACCAGGGTATGCTGAGTTCATATATACATGCTTGACATGTTAAGCATCTCTTGATAAATTGTGATACATCTTTATTCATGCCCTTCCAATATAACATAGTTTCGTGTCTCTTCAATATAGCTTCTCTCCCTGAGTGACCACCCGCAGGTGAGGAGTGACCCCAACTCAGCAGCTTTTGTTTAAGCTCATTATATGGACCCACTACTTTCCCTTCCTCCAGAGTTGATTGTTCATCTAAGTGTAATGTCTGGTTTTGCTGAATTGAGATTATACTCTTCTGCAGAGTGGGATTCTTCTTCCAGCTTAATTTCTTCTAGTAAGGAAGATTCGATGGTAGAGAGAGCCAAACATAGGATGGTAGCCCCTGTTTGTCTAGAAAGAGCATCTACAGCTATATTCTTCTTTTCCTCTTTATACGAAATTTTGTTGGTGTAACCCATGAGTTTGGATAATCAGAATTGCTGAAATAGAGTGGACATTTTGCTCTCTAACAACCACTTCAAACTTTTCTGGTCAGTCTTAATAACAAATGGCTGGTGGCTTAGGTATTGTTCCCATTTCTGAACAGCAAAGACCACTGCTAGAAGTTCCTTTTCATATACTGGTAGCTGCTGCCACCTAGGTTCAAGGGACCTGCTAATATAAGCTATAGGATGTTGGTCTTGCGTTACAACCCCAATCCCTCCTTGTGATGCATCAGCCTCCACTATGAAGGGCTTGGAAAAATCTGGTAATGCTAACATTGGAGTACTACACTGAGCATCTTTTAATTGCTGAAAAGACTGTAGCTGCTTCAAACCATTGAAAAGCCCCCCCTTTTTAGCAAGTCAGTGAGTGACCTGCTAATGTTAGCATATCCTTTCACAAGTTTTCTATAATACCAAGCAAGACCCAAAAAACTTTATGTTACTTGGAGTTTTTCAATCCTTAATAGCCTTAATCTTAGTAGGATCAGTAAACACCCCTTTGTTGAGACATCTAATGGCCTAGATATTCTACCTTGAGAACTCCTAATGAACACTATCTTCTTTTGGCTAGCAATTGGTTCTGTCTCATTATATCAAACACTGTCCTCAGGTGTAAGTAGTGAAGTTCCCATGTAGGACTCTAGATTAAGATGTCATCAAAGAACACCAAAACAGACTTCTTGAGTTGGCCTTTGAAGATATGGTTCATCAAGCCTTGGAATGCGGCAGGATCATTAGTAATGCCAAATTGCATCACCAAGAACTCAAAATGCCCATGATGAGTTTTGAAGCTAGTCTTGTGGATGTCTTGAGGAAGAACTTTTATTTGATGACATCCAGACTTTAGATCAATTTGGCTAAAAATTGTGGATCCTGATAATTCATCAATTAGTTCATCTACTATGAGTATAGGAAAGTTGTGTTTAAGAGTTTGTTTGTTTAGTTCCCTATAGTCCCCACATAGGCCTCGTTTGGTAAATTGCTTTTTGGCCAAATCTTGGCGGTTGGAATGAATATGGCTGTTTGACTTAGGATAAAAGGTTATTTTTAGTGTTGGAGTGTTAGCCGCTTACAATGGCCTTTAGGGCTTGAAAAGCCAATTTTGGAAATGCCGAGGTGCATAGCTTTTCTACTTGGCTGTTGGAAATATTTTTTTTTTTTTTGCAAGAGAAGTGTTGTTTTTTTTTGTACAGTTTGTATTGTAAGTTTTTTTAAACTGATACTAGTTGTTTTTATAGTTGATTATCTTGGAAATTTTAAAACTGGACCTAAAAATTTTAGAAATCCTAATTTGAAAAAAATATACCGTATTTATTTAATTTTGAAATAAAATTACAGCATTATCTTAAGTTGTTTTTATTGATGTAGTGTTTGATATTTTATTAACATACTCTGTATTAATTAACATATATGAAGGCATGTTTATATTAAAAATATAATTTTCACTAAAAACAGACATATATGAAGGCATGTTTAAGAATATAATTTCCACTACAAACAACTGTTTATGAACATCTAAATTTACCAAGCAATTTTTTCTTAACAACTAGCCAATCAGCCATTCAGCCATTCAAACTAGCCATCACAAACAGCCAACAACTAACAACCAACAGCTAACATCCAAACAAGGCCATAGTCTACAACTGCCATCTTTCTTCACCACTAGCACCATTTGTGAGGCATAAGAGCTTCCACTAACTTGCACTATGCCACTTTGCTTCATTTCTTCTACCAGTTCAATTATATCCTTCTATTTGATGGGATATTTATAAGGTCTGATATTCACAGGAGTAGGAGTAGAGCTGGGTTATCGGGTTATAGCATGATCAAAGACTCCTCTAGAACGTCTTTAGGCTCCTGAAGCAGATCAACATTTTCCTCCAACAGTCCAACAAATTCTGAAGGATTACAGGGGTATCTTTTACCACTTCAGAATGTTTGCCCCCATTCTTGTTATGAGTGGATGAAATCTGCATTAGGCATCACTAACTGGATGTATTCACAAGTCTAGTCATAGTACTAGCTTTCACTTGAGAGATTTGTTGTTTCAGTTCTCTCAATGCCTACTTATTGCCCACCCCTTATACCTGAACTCCATCTCAAGCTTTTCTAAGTCCCATTGCACTAGTCCCTATGTAGCCAACCATTGCACCGCCAGTACATCACACCC
Organism: Cuscuta campestris; assembly: GCA_900332095.2. NCBI lineage: Eukaryota > Viridiplantae > Streptophyta > Magnoliopsida > Solanales > Convolvulaceae > Cuscuta > Cuscuta campestris. The sequence goes on along the minus strand of OOIL02002873.1, from coordinate 60,643 downwards.
CCCTAGCTGGATGAGTAACATGTCATATTTGAAGTAGCTTATGGGCAATTCCCATCCAAGTTCTCTACGCATGAACTCACATTTAAGTTGATTTCCATCAGCTACTATAAGTAACTAGGCACTTGTTGGATCCAACTTACATCCCAACCCCTTAGCTATGGTTATATCCAACAATTATGGGTACTCCCAATGTCAATGAGAATGTGAAGTGATTTCTAGCCATAATATCTAGTTACCGTCATGGTTTGGAAACCTTGATTTCCACTTACGTCATTTACTAATATGAAACTCGTCTTAGGTGGTTTCAACATGTGGAGAGAAGACCAATATAGCATCCCGTGAGAAGGGTTGATCAAATGGTGACTATGCATGTGGCTGGAGGAAGAGGTAGACCTAAGAGGACTTGGGAAGCATTGATCAAGGGAGACCTTCGCGCGAACAATCTCACAGCAGATATGATGATATGATACACGATATGGCGCAATAGCGTCGTTTGATCCATGTAGCTGAAGTGGGATAAGACCTTGTTGTTGTTGTTGTTGTCTTGGTGAGGCGAGGCACCGACGTACCTTCATATTGCCTAGGCAAAAATTAGGCGACCTAGGCACACGCATAATATAACCACAAATAGATGTATGGAACAACATTTGTAATTACTACTTTGTAATTACTACTTAGTAAGTAACATATATAAAATAAAACATTTGACCCGATAAACAAATGACCCTAACCGGCTCTACTATAAATATTAATAACATTTAATGATTGCATATATGGCATTCTATTAGATACATAGACTTTGTGCGAGAAAGCTTGAAATTTATGTACTTTTCAAGTGGGAGAATAGCCTATGCTGATACATTTGAGGGATTTTGGGGCAAGTTTCCCAAAGTAGAACTGTAATGAACATTGAGCCAACATAGAAAGTAGGAAACTTTTGTTGGGGGTATAACTTAGACGGGAAAAAGGGAACCAACTATAAAAAAATGTTTCCAAAGATACCTTATTGATTCATGGAAAGTGATGGGTTATGGAAGCTTATTCATTAGATACGCAGTAATACATACTTTCCCCACAAGGGATCGGACCACCCAAACAAGTGATGGTTTTTCTGTTGTTTAAGCCCATTTTGTTGGGAGTTGGGATGTAGATGTAAAAGAGCTTATATTAATTGCATTATTTTGGATGTGGTAATCTCCAAAGCCTATGCAAAGTACTCTCCTCCAATATCTATGCCTAGTATGTGATTTTTTTTTTTTGCACCGTAAACACAATTTATTACCTTAACATCAAAGTATGTGAAAATTGCATTGTAAGCATTCACATGCATCTAATGGAATTGTTCTACGACAGTATCCTGCATCAGCTTTGTTCTTTAAGGTCCATGTATGCAGGTCAAATACATGGTGTGCGTTTGAATATTATACACACAGATGGTGTGCGTCTAAATATTACATTTTCAATTTTATGTTAAATGTGACCCCACACAACTTGTCGTGGTAATCAACACCGTAAGGTGATGCTTCAACGCTGAGATTTTTCGAAACAATGTGCAACCTTCGCACTTTTACGTGACCCGCCATAGCATCACCAGAGAGGCGATTTTCTTTAGTACTTACGATAAGCGATTTACCTTAACTACACTCCCTTCATCCCATAAAAAGTTTCCACTTTTGACTAGACACAGAGATTAAGAAAAGTCAAATTGTGTGGTTGAAAGTAATGCAGTGGAGAGATATATTGAGGGTGTTTCTCTATGCTGGTGCTTATTGTCTTATGCTGATAAGTAGCTCTTAACTTATTGAGGGTGTTTCTCTAAAAGAATTTCTTTCTTTGATCAACGTGTAAAACCCCATGACTTTTAAAATGATTTTATTTACAAACTGGTAAAGAAATAAAAAAGTAAAATATTTGTATTTAAAAACTACATAAAAAACTCTACAAAACAAGAGGTGACAAGAATATTTTATTTTATCAAATGATCAATGAAAATATGCAAACAAATAAGAATTATTGAGCGACCGTAATAGTAAACAAGATCTTTTAGGGACAGGGAGTATAAGATGAGGATTCTCGTTATAGGTGATTGATAGTTTTTTAAATAATCTTTTCAAAACGGGGAAATGAGAAAATTAGCTTCAAAATAAGTAGGTAAGACCTACTTATTTTTTGTGGTTTATAAGCATAGAGAAACACGTCTTTAGCTGACTTATAAGTTAAAAATAGCTTATAAGGAGTTTGGATCAGCTTATAAGCACAAAGAAACACCACTAATAAGCAAGGGCCACAGATTTGTTTCCAAAAGTTGAAAGTGGAACAATTTTTTTTGGGACTAACGAAAGAAGAGATGTGGAACCTTTTTATGGGACGGAAGGAGTAATAAAACTCTCAAGTTTTTTTGGGGGGGGGGGGTTTAAGGTCTAAGGGTCAAGTATTTTTTAAACTTTCACATGTTTCATAACCTTAAAGAGTTGAAGGTGAGGAACACTCACTATATTTTAAACTCATGATGCCTTACAATGAAGGAATTGAACCTATTTTTAGGTTAAGCAAACACTAAATTACAAATATCAAAATAAATCTTATCAACATATTGGTTTGATCTTCCATGATATGTGTCTTCAATCCTCCAAGCCATGTCATGCATATTCACGTGCAATATCTCATTTTGGTCTTTAATTACCATGTATTGACATTAAAATTACCCTCAGTGAACTCTTTAGAAAATAATTTATGAAAACATTCTTTGGCGTCTTCCAACGACCGTGTTCTTGAAAGACTGTCAAAATATCTCAAAATATTATTTCAAAAGATTTGCCAACTGACTTGAAGCAAAAAGAGATTGATTAAAATAATGGGCTGGTTCTTTTAACTTTGCCACCAAGGTCATATTGGTCCATTTGGAGGCCCTACAGTGCTCCGTTTGACCCTAGATTGACATGCACTCTAGCCTCCCCTCCCAGCCCCCTCTTCGTTGGGTTACAATCCACTGTTAAAAGATAGTAAAGGAACAAAAGAGAGAAACATGTCTATCAATTGTTTGGGTATAATCTCTATTCCATAAGTTACATATCTAATAAAATGTCAAACCAAATAAAGTGAATGATTTGATATATAATACTCTTTACATGGCATTGCAGTCACACACACTGATCTGGTTTGTAATTTAGTTCAGGAAGGACAGACCCTGAAGCTTATTGCAACAGCTGCACGGCTAGATATAGAAGATTTCTTGCAAAAGAAAGTTTTTCTCCAGGTATAACCTAAACTTGAGTGTTTCTGTCTCAATATTTATTTAAGTGATCTATAGCATGTAAGAGTTGAAGTCAATACGTCCATCATTTGGAAATAAAAGCAATTCTTAAAAAAATGTCATCACTGGGAACAGGTAGAGGTGAAGGTTCAAAACAATTGGAGGCAAAATGAAGGTCTTCTGAAGCGCTATGGATATGGTGGACAGATTCAAGCCTTGTGATTGGATATTCTGCTTTGGAAATGATATGGACAGAGTGAACTTTGATGCTCTGAAGGCCTGCTAGTACAAATGGGTGATGGATGCTTGGAGTTCCCTATGTTGCACACCATTTTGCCCACTAAAGGTAAATATGGATACGTATATCTGTGCGGGGCACATATGCCTTTATGGTTAAAGTAGTGTGGAACTTGGGGTACCCCAAACTTCATTGAGTACAAATAGAATCAAACACGGAGTTGGAAAGAGGGCTCTTGCAAGAAGCATTCATCGTATGAATAATGGCAGCTGCTGTGGCACTATTGCATTTCTTGCTTGAGAGTTCCCATGCCGGGTGGGGGCATGGGAAGCTCCTACTGCTCATGAGATTTATGATGGTTGGACGTGTATTCTTCACAAGTGATGGTTATATGTATATTCTTGCATCCGGTACTTCTCTCCTCGGTAATGTGAATACCGATTGTTAAAAATATACTTAATATTTATTTTTGTCTTAATTATATTATAATTAAAGTTGACAAAATAAATTATTACTCTCTCCGTCTCCCATAGATCTTTCCAATAGCCTCTTTTCTTTGTCCACAATAGATTTTCTCATTTCATTTTTTAACAATTAAAATACAACAATTACCCCTACTTATTTTATGTATTACACCTCACACACCTCTTTTAATACACTCCACCCATTTTCATTAAGGGTATTATGTTAAACTTTCACCTTTTTTCAACTCTCTTTAAAAACCACCAAAAGTTAAAATGAGAACATCTTAGGGGGACAGAGGAAAAATATTTTATGGGGGCCAAAAATTAAAAGAAAAAAGGAGAGTTTGACTCTATCCTTAATTCTTTGATAGTTATCTAATATGATTAGATAATTAAAATAAATTCTTAAAAATTAAGAGATGGTCTCCATACAAAACACACATAACTATACGCCACTTAGAGCCTGTTCGACTGGAAAAAAAGAGTTGGATGTTGGAAGAAACTGGAACTGGAAAAAACTAGAAGAACTGGAAGAAACTGGAAGGAACTCAAAAAAACTGGAAAAACTGAAAAAAACTAGAAAAACTTCAAAAAAAATTAGAAACCCTAAAAAAACTTTTAAAACATTTATTTTAAATTCTTGTTGTTATAAATCATAATCATCATCATTATTATATTGTTATTATTATTATATTATATTATATTATCATTAGTGTTATTATTATTATTATTATTCTTATTATTATTATTATTATTATTATTATTATTATTAGTATTATTATCATCATCATAATCATCATTATTATCACGTTATCTTAATGAATGCTTTTAAAATACAAAAAAATTATTGTTATTTTTTAAACACAAAAAAACTACTTTTGAAAAAAATAATTATAATATAAAGTTAGCATAAATATAAAATTATTAAATTTTAAAAAGTCTTTGTGGTTATATTGCACCTCAATTTATTTATGTAGTATTTATTATAAATAATATATTTGTAAGTATAGTTTATATATATTACAAGATTTTGTTTTAAATATCACACATGTCACATAATGTAATCAAACCTATTTTTCTTTCATGATTGACATTTTATTTTCATTGAAGTCCTATTTTTGGAATAAATACATAGATCTTTTTTTATACATTTTTGTGTTTTACTCATATTTTAGTCTTTTTCTCTAAATTATTTTGACTTACATTTTTTTTATTAGAATTAGAAAAATGAGCAAAATTTTAAGTAATAAAGGGAAATGTGAGAGGTCTTATATAAAGTTAGATTAATAAAACATTCAATGTCACTATTTTATCCATAATTTTTTTAATATAATTTAACATATTTATGTTTTCCTGTTTTATCATGTAGACGAATATACAAAAAAAGTCTTATTCACATTAAAAAGTTGAAGAAAAAAATATTGAGTGTGAATCGTAAAAATAGTTAGGTGAAAATTAATAATTTATAAACTATAGTTATGAACATAATAATAATAATAATAATAATAATAATAATAATAATAATAATAATAATAATAATAATAATAATAATAATCACATTAAAATATATCATTTTTAGAGTAATTGGTTGAGGAGTAGAAAAGGTTTGAAGAAAATGGGAATAATTGGAAGAAACTGGAAAGAACTAGAAGAAACTGGAAGGAACTGAAAGAAATTGGAAGAAACTGGAAGAATCTAGAAGAAACTGGAAGAACTGGAAGGAACTAGAAGAAACTGGAAGAAACTGGAAGGAACTGGAAGAAACTTGAAGTTAAGAGTTAAAACCCTAAAGAACAGATATTTAGAAGCTCTCAATCCTCTTGTTGGCCGAAAAATTGAAGGAAAATATATTTGATATTTTTCTTCATCATTCCTAATCAAATTTTATATGATAGTAATATTCTAGGAAGGATTTACTAGCATAAGTTCTTCTTAGAATGCTATTCGTTGTTCGTGTGGATGCGCTAAAGGTTGGATTCGTTTGTGACTGGTTCGTTGCACCAATCCCTTCCCTTCACATGCACCATCCGATTTGTTTTCTACGAGAAAAGGTATTTTTCTTAATAATAATTTATAGTTTTCATAAGATGATCTTGGGTGGTAACGACGATTGGATATAAAATTTTGTTTTCCGCTGTGCTATCCATGTGTGGTTACCCAACACTAACTATATCCAAACGTTACTATGATCAAGCAATAACTATTCATGCTTTCCAACCAAAAAACTATCAATAATCCAAAACGAAACTATCAGAAGTAGGTTTTCATGTAAATCAAGCATAATGATCCTACGAATGTAAGATTCAATTTTATAAATATAACCTAGCATTAGATGTCCACATACTCACCTCAAATTCGATGAACGATTATGAAGATTGAACTAACAAAGGACGGTGAGGGTGCGGGCAAACCAGCGCGCGGCCTCCTCTTCATTTCTCTTCTTCTTCTTCCTCCCGGGTTCTTCGCTTTTGCATGTGTCGATCGGTGACAAAGAGAGGTGCGAGAGAGAGGGAGTTACATTAATATAGAGGTACCTGTGGGGTTTAGGTGCTTTAGGGTATATTTATAGTTATATGGTTTCGTACTCTCTAATTAAATAACGTAGCTCAATTAAAATATGCTTTTCGGGCCAAATTGCTTTGAATTCAAATCTGTTTTCACCATTGGATTTGACTCTTCAAACCCTACACAATTATATAATTCTTATATTTATTCACGAATATATATATATTAACCTCTGAGTCTATCTCAATAACTAATTAATTATTCATTAATTAATTAATTTTGATAGACCAGATTTCAGACATTACACTTAATCTCTTTCATCGTACTTTCTCTCTCTAGAATGAGTAGGAATCAAAAACTCTTCCTAGTAAGGAGTGGAAAAGAAGAGAGAGAAGGGGAGGGGGAAAACTTGTAGCGACTGGGAAAGAAAGAAAAGGGAGTGAAACAAAAGAAAAAGAAAGAGAGGAAAAAAGGAAAAGGGGAATAAATACAGAAAGAGGAAAAAAAGGAGAAATAAAGAGAAAAGGTTAATTCATTGAAAATAATAATTTTTTTACAGGTATTACTTTATTTAATTAGTTTTTTAATAGTAATTTATATGTCAATTACAAATTACTCCCTCTGTCCTAAAACTTTCTTCCCGGTTCGCAAAACGAAGAAAAATCTCAAGTTTTTTAAATCTATTTTATTTAAATATTGGTATAGAAATAAAAAATAAAACATACATATTTAAAAACTACATCAAAAGTTTAACAAAACAAGTGGTGACAAGAATATTTTATTTTATCATATAGGCCATGAAAAATCACAGATAAATATAAATTCCCGTGAAGTTGGAATAGTGCTATGGGAAGAAAGTTTTAGGATGGAGGGAGCATAAAATATTAACTAAAATTTGTTGTATTTTTATTAAAACAAAAAATATAAGACTTGATTACTTTTTTACACATAATTTAAAAAATTATGTAATTAAAACAAACTTACAACATGTCGGTCCATCATTAAAATATTACGGGCTAAAATCCACATATGGTCCTTCAACTTTTTTAGATATGCACCGTTGGTCCTTCAAGTATTTTATATCCATAAATAGTCCCTCAACTAATACTTTAGCTGCAGATACGGTCCTTCCGTTAACAATTAACAGCGCGTGTATCCCACGCACGAACCTGAACCCTTCTTTTTCACTTTACCTTTATGGCCTGTTTGGGAACCTGAATTTGGATTTCAAATCCGGATTTGGCTCAAATTCCTTGTTTGGCAACCCAAAGAATTTGAATTTGGATTTAAATCAAATTCCTCTCATTAATAACCAATCCAATTACAAATTCATACCCAAACCCATGTCATTTCAATTCCCTGGCCAGTTAAAATTAAGTGTCGACATTCATTCTCGTCCATAGCCTCTTTCGATCCCTCTCGTCCATCGCCTCTCCAGTAGTCCAGTTTGCGTCTTTCATCTCCGATCGAGATCCCGTCCAAGCTGAGTATTCGAGCGGCTAGGTCTGAATCGCGTTCATCCCTCTGTCTTCCAAAAACTCTGATCCAAGTATCTCTAGAAACCATTTTTTAAACCCTAGCAATGGTTTCCTTGAAGTCCAAGGTTGAGGATGATGAATGAATGTGAATTGTTGACTTACTTCTTCTGTGTACGTGCATCGATTTGTGTTTGATTTTTTTTCGATTCACAAAATCAGAATTTTCCGATGGTTTTGAATCTGGTTTCATGATTTAGACCAAACCGTTGCAGTGGAGGTAGTCCAGACTGTCGGATATTACTTGTACTTCTGTGATAAACCTGATCAGTGAAACTAGTGCATGAAGTGGAACGAATATCTTCATCCCTATTTGTAATCTGTGGATTAGTTCTCTCAATGGAATGAGAGACTTGGCTTGTTTTTGAAAAAGATCAGCATTAGGCTTTTGTGAAGATGAAGCTTTAAAACCAGCCTTTGTGATGCCCACACCCACAGCTGTTTTTGCCACTGAAGTTTCAGACTTAGCAGGGTTCAGGTAACAGCAAATGTCCATATTAAACAAGAGTTAGGGAATGGTCTGAGTAGCGGGGCTTCCATCTCATTCAAGAATTGAAAAAATCTAGTATCTTCAACCAACAATTCCTCACCATTTTCTGATCTAAGCTTAGCAAGAAAAAATCTAAAACCTTACCTATTGCAACCCTCTGGAACAAAAACCCAAGTAGAGACTTACTGTGTAATATTTGAGTCTGTCAAAGCATGTGTGAAGTCTGAGATTATTTAGGTACATGGCAGCATGCTATTTCTTTACTACGCCACTGTGTAATAGGATGTTAGAAGTTTGTTTTGGTTTTT
>OOIL02002873.1:40088-51076 GCA_900332095.2 Cuscuta campestris | reverse complement strand
AGCATTAGGCAAGCGGGAAAGAAATCCATGACGTTGTTTCAAAAGTGGATGACATACTTTGTTATCAAGTGTTGAAAGCTGTTAGAAGTTTATGAATATGCCAGATGAGTTTCAAATGCTCAAGGATTGCCTAAAGACGAGAAGCTAGATTGGATTTTGTTATGTTTGGAAGAGTGATCGAGTTATGAACAACTACGCAATATTAAATATTTACTACAAATTAATACTTTTTCTAATTGTCATACATTAGTATGTATTTTTTTAATGAAACAATTGGTCATTATGTTATTTGAGATTATGTTTACAATATTTTATTCATTAAAGATTTGAAATGAAATTCTAGTACTTGCCAAACAACATCAGAATTTGAATTCTAGAATTGAAATTATGAATTTCCCAAACAGCATTTGGATTTGAAATTATGAATTTTGAATTTCTTGTGTTTGCCAAACACCAAAATGGAATTTGAATTATGGAATTTCAAATTATAGAATTGAAATTCAAAAATTGAAATGAATTCCACTATCCAAACACTACCTTATTTCTTTCTTTTCTTGCTGCAGACACCATCCCCTTCTTTTCACGCAAATAGTTCCCCACATTTTCTACGTCGACACAGTGCGATAAGGCCGCCAATTGAGTTGTCTTCACCTATTGTTTCAGTTGTCACTCCGGAACCAGTGGCAAAGGTCATCCGAAGAGAAAAGGGTGATGCTGGTGATTTCTGTGTGAAGCTACTTACTCGTCTGTGTGTGTTACTGGGAATGTGCGTAGTGCTTGTTGCCTTGCTAAAGTAATAGTTCTGTGTGAAGTTGCTGCTTACCCCATCTATGTGTGTTAGTAGGAATGTGTAGTGTTTGTTGTGTTGCTAAAGCAATAGTGTTGTGGTGGCAGTTTGGTTTGGTTGTAATTTTTTTATGGACCAATTGGTTGTTGTAAGATGTTTAATGAACTTATTCGTTTTATTCAAATCTACTCTTACTTTTGTTTGTCCAATTTTTTGACTAATAATAGGTTAAGTGAAATAGAAAAGAAATAAAAAAAATTAATGAAATAACTTTACTTTTAAAAAAGGGTTCAAATTGAGTGCAACTTCCAAGCAAAAAAAACAGAGAGAAAAGTGTAAATCCTCAACCATTCAAAGTGGATGGTTTTGTCAAGGAACCAACTCAACCAAAAGCTCAAGCTTGTGATTGTGGCCCAGGAACAGTTATTTATATTCTAACACGCCCCTCACGTGCAGGCGTAGTCTTTTTCGAGCCTTGCACGTGAAACTTAATTTTTTTTTAAACTGGGTGGCGCTGAGTTTCGAACTCGTGACCTCTTAGTCAACGAGGCTCTGATACCATGTCAAGGAACCAACTCAACCAAAAGCTCAAGCTTGTGGTTGTGGCCCAGGAACAGTTATTTATATTCTAACAGGTTTAACACAATTCAATGCTCTGTAGTGCTGTAAATTGCATTCACAATAAAGAAACAATAGGATGCCAATGTACTGCTCAACAATAGGAACATTCAAAGCAAATGTTCTGCTCAACAATAGATGTAATAATAAGCTGCATTTACAACATTTAATGCTCAGTATTGCTCTACATAATGCATAAACAAAGTTCCAAAATAGATGAGCACTAATACATAATAAACAAAGTTCCAAAAAAGAGAAGCACCAATAGCACTAACACTAATATGTTTTGCAGCCATGGACCATAGGCATAAAAATTCAGTGTTTGCAAAATGGAAATATATTCAACACAAAAGAACTTGAAATTCATTCTCTCATCCCCCGTTTACGATTTCTGATGTTCTCTAACACCTCAGCATCTGTCTTCCTCTTTTGCCTACTAGATGGTGCCCCTTTTCGATTAACAGATTGTTGAGTAGAAGAAATATGGCTAGCAGGTCTTGAAGGTTGGGTGTTTGTAGCTACAAGTGGCATCTGAGCTCTAGGAGGTAGTCTCTTTGAAGCTTGTGAACACCCTACAAAAGTATCGCTTAGATCTGTGACTACTCCTTATGATGCTGGTTCTTGTGTAAAGGCTTGAGAAGCAGCAGGTGGTGTAGGTATAGATGCACCTGCTCCTCTTCTATGATAACCACCATCAAAGCTTGTTTTGCCCTGTCAATATGTGAAGAAAAAGTATTCTTATAAAGAAGTAATTATTATCTGAAATAAGTATTTTAGTATATTAAGTTTAGAACAATTGTACTGGATATTACCTTCAACAAAGGGCTATTTGGGTGGAAGTCATTCTTACAAGTTGCTTTATTGTGCCCCATTTGCAAGCATTTCCAACATGTAACTGACCCACCCTTCTTTATTGATATGGGTGCTTGTTTAGCTACTTTCTCAGCAGTGTCTTTACGTATACTTTTCTTCTTTATTTCATCAGCTCCTTTCATTCTAGCCTTCTTTGGCCGGCCAGCTTTTGGTGGCACATCTGGAGGAAGCAATCTCAACCCAGGTGCATGATAATAGTCGTGCTTCCCTGGAACAGCTGGGATCATGTAAGAGTACACAGATTTGTATGCATCAACCTTCATGCTATCATCAACATACTCTTCCAGCCTCTTTGCATATGTGTTGAAGCTAATACAACCCAACATCATTCAGACCATATTCGTTGTTGTTGTAATCTTCCATACCCTCATATGCCTCTTCTGGAAGGTCCTCCTCATCATCAGTTGAGTTTTCTTCATCCTCTAACGGCACATAGTCCTCATCTTCTGATGACATAGCATTGTCCACCTCTGCCTCAAGAGGGTTCATTAATAAACATGTCTGCAAAATACTCATCTGGGATATCATCAAATTCACAGACATCTTCAATCAAACTCTTATTACCAAGTTTCAATGGTTCATTCAAATTCAATGGTTCATCTACATCCAGTCCATTCAAATTTAATGGTTCATTAGCTTCAAGGAAAATCTTGGCTTGCGAGAATCCAATATGTGCGTTCAAGAACTCTCTCAAATGAGCATCGCATTCAATCCTCGTAACCCCATTTGCAATACTCTTCCCAGGACTAGAGTAGTATATCCCACTGACACCACCTTTCCCACCCACCTCGTCGTGCAAATAGCTAAACTCAAACATGCTCAGCTTTTCAATGTCAACTGCTCGTCTCACCATTGTACCTCCTTCATAATGAATGTTGGGTTCCCACACGATCTTACCCCCAAAATACACGAACAAATGTCGTTGGCATTCCTATTAAAAAAACCCCAAAATTAATTTCCAAATACCATAAATTAACAGTGTAAAATTTTCAAAAAAATTCCTAATTTCATTGCATATCCAATTTCAATAAGTGGTGCAATTCTTAATTTTAAACTACTAGAAATTAAAACCAATTGCAGGAACAGAATGAGAACAGAGAGGGGGAACATTAAAATAGAGATGCATAAAGCTAAAAACCCTAGTTTTAATTATGCTATTGAACTCTTACCGTTCTTTCGCCATTAAAGAGAGCTAACTTTGTTGACTACATCCAAGAACCAATTCAAGAAGTAACTGTTAAATATATTAAATATATTTAATATTATTGTATTATGATTTGTTTCCATACTTGTATAGCTTTCCTAGAATACCTCTCCTACCATAACTAGGATTGAGATGTTGTATATATATATACATGTACTCCTCACATAATTAATCAATGAAAATATAATTCTTCATTGTATCAGAGCCACACCAAAAACCCTAATATTCTCTCCCTCTTGTTTCGGCCTTCTCCTCCCTTTGCCGAACAGCAGCGCCGCCGCTCCTCCTCCCTCTTCCTTCGGCCGGCAGCTCCTCCTCCACCATGACGGACAGTGAGATCACATCTCAATCCTCCAGCCCAAAACCTCCCCATCTTGCTTTCTCCGTCTCAAATGTCAAACTTCATGTTCCAATTCAACTCAGTTTTTCTCAACCAAACTATAAAAAGTGGAGCCGCTTGTTCCTCCTTCTTGCACGTCGGTTCAATCTCCATGGCTATCTCAATGGCTCTATTGCTCCCATCTCCGACGAAGACGACGAATGGTTCCAACTTGATGCTATTCTCCAGGGATGGATTCTCTCCACCATCACAGATGAGGTGTCTGATCTCGTTCTCTCTTCTGTTTCTACTGCATCAGCTTTCTGGAAGATGATTCACGATTTGTTTCACGACAATAAGCACGCTCGAGCCATGCAACTCGAGCATCAATTTCGCACCACCGTCAAAGGATCTACCCCCATGGCTGCATATTGTCAAGAGCTCAGGAATATTGCTGTAACACCCCAACCCGCGTGACCCGAATACAAGGACCAGCGGATCGGGTTGCTACTAAATTTGTATTCAGACACAATAATTTTCACATAAGTACATAATAAAGATTTAGATTTACGTCCTGGAGCAGAAGAGTTGCGAGAGACGCGGATGCTGCTGCTGAAGTACCTTGTAACCAAATCAACATTTTTTTTTGAAACATTTTTTTTTGAAATCTCTTTTTTTTGAAAGAGTCCGAAGACCGATTTTAAAACCAGGCTCTGATACCAAAATGTAACACCCCAACCCGCGTGACCCGAATACAACGACCAGCGGATCGGGTTGTCACTAAATTGGCCTTCATACGCAATAATTTCCAAAACAATTTTAAAACATTTAATTCAAAACAATATTTAATTATCCATCAGAGTAAATCAAAACGGTGCGAAAGCCTTTAAGTACTTAATCAAAATACAACTTTGGGTTCTTGCCCTTAAAAACACAATAATTCAAACTTAAATATTAAATCATATAACTCCTCCAGCCAGCATCCATCCATCTCTTCGCCCTCGCTGCCTCCAAGACCGTCTCATTATTTATCGTTCCTGTTACCTACGTGTAGCAAATAGGAAAAAGGGCTACATGCTCAGCATTGAAGCTGAGTGGAATCTATCTAACGTTCGACTATGCACATACACAAACCCACTAGTCCATATCCTCATACGATATCATGCACACAACATGCTCAACATATTCAAGCCACATACACAATGTTAAAGTTGTAATAAACATCATCATTAAAGAATTACAAATCACAAGGATACAATGGTAACTTCTCCATTATCCTCTACCCTACGTTCTTTCGGTGCTCGGCTCTTAACCTAGGCTAGGTAAAAGCTTAACTGTATACGACTTGCCTATGGAGTCATGACCTTCCCCTTCGGAACGAAGGTCAAGCTCAACCAACTCGAGAGTTCCTCGTTGGGTGGGTGAGATCCCTGTCCCCTTCGGAACGACAGTTCTTAGATCCCCGTGTACACGTTTTTACCCGGACAGCCATTGGACCCAGCAGGTACCACATGACTCTAACTTACGAACTTATGCCAGGTCTTGCCATTATTTCCCTTCAGGTCAGATCCTAGGTTTGTTCTAGGTATTTCATGCTTCAATCGTCATTAGTTTTTAGCATTGTTGGGAAAAATATTATAGATTTTGATGATGATGTATTTAGAATGTAATAGGGACTTTAGGTCTCCCCCAATATTCAATGTAATTTTTCTTTTTAGAAATATTGTCAAAACCGAGTTCTTGAGATTTCCAATAAAGTTGTGATATTTCTTTAAGCGTTTTGATGCCTGAAGACTTAATCAAATTCGTGATATGGAAATTGGATATCTTGATCGAAAATGTCAGAGACAAGGATTTCTCAAATAGATGAAAATCCTTTGATCCGGAAGACTACAACCCGCTGAAGGCTAAGTCATCTAAGTCGGAAGACTAGTGCAGATCTCTTTCTCACCCGGAAGACTAAGAACGACTCCTCCGGATTTGTCAGCTAAGAATCGGAAGACTCATTGAAGACCGGAATTCTTAGAAAGCGGACAAGTGAGAAAAGACTTAGAAAAAAAGTTATCTAAGTCTTGAATAAAGAAATTCTACCCGTTGGTAAGTAAGAATCAATCTCTTGATTTTCAACGGCTAGATTGAAGATATTTATGCTGATTCAAGAACAAATGACTCGAAGACAGAGTCTGGACCTCTAAAATTAAAGAGCCTGTCCAGAATTCCTAAACAAGCACTAGAAGACAAACAGAGTAAAGTGCTACAGTCCAGAATTCTTGAACAACAGCTAGAAGACGGTTTCTGTGAAAGTGGAATCACTTCTCAAACAATTGGGTATGTCCAAACACCCACTACAACGAAGAATCTTCAAATCACAATCTTCATTCAAAATTGAAGCCAACAAATGCAACGGATAGTCTATTATGATTCAACAGATAGATTATCCAATCCAGCTATAAATAGCATCCTTGGAAGACTGGAGGAAGTATGAATGAATGAGTGAAAACATATACGAACGAGCAACCTCTAACAACAAAGCTATCTCATTCACAGTTTAGCCCAAAAAGCTTGATAAAGAGAGATTTCTAAACTCCTTATCCAGAAGCAAACTTCTCCTCCTTCCACAGAGCTATAGTGTAAACACTTGAAGGTCTCCTTACCTCAAGTACCACACCACGTTGAATGATACAACTTTTTGATCAAACTTCTTGATTAAAAAGGGGGTAGGTCAACTTTCTTACAAGTTGGTCTTGCAAGTCCTATTGTTCGGACCTTGCAGTTGTTGAAAAAGCGTGACCTTCGAAGGAACAACAAAGCCAGCACGAGTGCAGTAGCAACATTGGCCTTGCGAAGATATACCGTGCAGAAATTCACACAAGTGTAATTGTTGGTTCATTATTCAACAACCAACTACATTGTGGATTTTGAGGACGTAGAAGGATTACCCCACCTTCGACCCTCGTTAAAGTTTGCATGTCTCTCTCTTTTATCTTTACTCTTACTTGCAATTATATTAACTGTGAAATCTAACCCATCCATATTGATTACTGCTCACTCTACCCACCAAATTCCGCACACAATCTAAAGTTCACAAGAACTCTAGATTAACACTCATTTTTACGTTTTCAAAAGAAACGAAAAAGTTTTTCAAATTTGTAACAAAGTCTATTCACCCCCCCTCTAGACTTTGTATCTCACCACTTTGGGACCACCAATTGGTATCAGAGCATACTTCTCACTATCTACGTTTAGATTAACGAGAAGCGATCATAATGGTGAACAATATGGATCACGGTTTGCCCAAGTTTTCTCTTCTAGGTTATGATGATTGGAAGATCATGATGGAAGCACATCTTTACGCTCTACATGACTGCATGTGGATGGTGCTTGAGGATGGACCCTTGAAAATCCAAATGGAGAATCCTGAGAGGAATCCAGCAACTCCAGATGTAGTCTAGTACATTCCAAAGCCCAAAGAGAAATGGGATGATAGAGATTGTAAAAAGCACAATCTGGACAACGTCGCCAAAGCAGCCATCTTCAAGACACTTGATCCCATCACCTTCTCCAAAATCAAGCATCTCAAGACTGCCATGGAGATATGGCAAGGTCTTGGGAAGCTGTGTGAGGGATCAGAAGACTTGAGAAAGCAGAAGATAGAGGTCCTGCTTGAGAAGTTCAAAAGCTTCAAAATGCTTCTCGGAGAATCATTCGATATGTTGATAAAAGATTCCACAAAATCTTGAATGATCTTGCCTCACTTAACCACGTTCTTTCTCCCAAAGAAAAGAATGTAAGGTTACTGAGATCACTTCCAACCGAGTGGTACACCAAAGCCACAGCCATGGAAGAAGGAAGAAACCTGGAAAACTACACTGTCCAAGGTCTCCTTGATGAGCTCAGAACCTATGAGCACGAGCTGAAGAAAAAGAAGGAAGAACAAGTCACTCCCTTCCCCACGGCACTGATGACAACTCCAAGAGTCCCACCAAGTGAAGGGACATGCCCAAGGAACTGTGACACACCATCCTCCAGCCAGCCGTCAAGCTCAAAAATGGAGAACTGCGATGAGGAATTTGCCATGATGGTTAAGCAATTCCGGAAGTTCAAGAAGTTCTTCAAGAAGACTGACTCAGTCAGAAGGCCATCCAAGGGAAAGCCACAGGTAAGTGACTCTCCTCCTGAATCTTATCTGTGTTATAACTGCAGGAAGCCTGGCCACTGGAAGTCAGCATGCCCGTACCCAAAGGTGGAGAAGTACGGAGAAAGAGAAAGGAACGAGAAGAAAAAGAAGGCAATGGTTGCTGCTGAAAGTGACGAGTCATCCAGCTCAAGCTCGGATGAAGAAGCCCTCGTCTGCATGGAGCGCAGAGCTGAGAAGTCCAACCATGAGGATAGGTGGACTATGTCAGAAGATGGCAATCTCTGCCTAATGGCCAAAGATGATGCGGATCAAGAGGTAACTTCACAAACCTCCTGCTCATCTTCTTATGAAAGCATACCAACTTCTGAAAATCTTTTTGACCAGTTCAAAAAGATGATGGAAGATTTTGAGGAAATAAATCTCAAACATTTATCCTTAACAGAGGAGAACAAACTACTGAGTGAAGAGAATCTCAAATTGACTGAAGGTCGGAAAAGTCAACTGGATGAGATCACTCAACTCAGGACTGAAAATGAATCTCTCTCTGAAAAGGTGAAATCCCTTAACAAAGAACTAGGGATACTTAAGTCCAAAGAAGCAGTGGATAAGCTTCTTGAAACAAACAACCAACCAACCATAAAGGACTTGGGTTTGACCCCTCTAATTCCAAAAGGAAAGGGAGAACAACTTTCATCCCTCCTAAACCTACTGCTAAACCAAATAAGCACAAAGGAAAGGAAAAGGAGAAACCAACAGAAGTTCCCAAAAAGGTTGTCCCTCCTAAGAACTATAGGAAGCTGGACAGACCTCAAAAAGGAAATAATTTCAGAAGAAAACCTTCTAACCCCCACTATACACGAGGCTATACTCATTATGGGGTAGATAGGAGTTTTCCAAGAAATTCTGAGTGGAGAACTATGCCAAGATATAGTTATCCTCCACCCCAGAAACTATTTGTGCCACCTAAGTATGCTTATAACCGACACAGGTCACACTATGCACAACCTAGACAAAACTATAGGTCTTACCAACCTAGGTTTTCTAGGAGGAAACAGGAAATTACACCTCCTGCACGTAGGAAGTTTTATGCCTACAACTATGATTACAATCCCAACAAGTTTAGAGCTGCAAGGAAAATTCCCCTGCAACTTCAAACTTGATGTAGGGACACACACCATTAACTACTCTGGACCCAAACTTAATTGGGTACCAAAATCTTCCTCCTCCTAATACAGGAAGCTGCTAAGTACCCAGGTGTTGTCTGGTACTTAGACAGTGGCTGTTCAAGACACATGACGGGTGATGCGAGCCTTTTGAGCAATCTAATTCCTTATGATGGTCCAAGAGTTACTTTTGGAGGAAGCAATGATTTTGGCCTTACTAAAGGGCTAGGAAATCTGGTGTACAAGGGACTAACCATCCAAGCTGTATCTTATGTTGAAGGTCTCAATTATAACCTTCTTAGCATAAGTCAACTTTGTGATAAAGGTTACTCCTTGGAATTCTGCAAGGACATGGCATCTCTAAAGAACATCTCCACAAATGAAGTCATTCTCACTGGGAAGAGAATCAGAAACATCTATGAAGTAATGTGGGACAATGTCAAGGAAGCATGTCTAATCAGCAAAGGTGACACAAACCTTCTATGGCTTTGGCATAAGAGGTTGAGTCATCTCAACTTCAAAACTCTCAACAAGCTGTCCAAAGAAGGGTTAGTAGAAGGTCTTCCCAAAGCTGTATTCAGGAAGGAAAGCATTTGTGATGCTTGCCAGAAAGGAAAGCAAGTCAAGTCCACTTTCAAGGCAAAATCGGCACCCTCAACTACAAGGATATTAAGTCTTATTCACATGGACTTATTTGGCCCTGTTACACCAATAAGTCTAAGTGGAAAGAAATATGTCCTGGTGGTGGTTGATGATTACTCAAGATACACGTGGACAATCTTCCTCAACGGCAAGAAGGAGACTCAAGGGAAACTCACTAACTGCATGAAGCTGATTCAAAACCAAGCAAGTCAGACCATTCAGAAGATCAGATCTGACAAAGGCACAGAATTCCTGAATGAAATCATCATTCATTATTGTGAAGAAAACGGAATTCTTCATCAGACATCTGCAGCAAGAACGCCTCAACAAAATGGTGTAGCTGAAAGAAGAAACAGAACCTTGAAGGAAGCAGTAAGAACCATGCTAGCTGAAGCTTCCTTGCCAAAGAGGTTCTGGGCTGAAGCTGTTAACACGGCTTGCTATACTCAAAATCGGAGTATGATTTATAAAAGGCACAACAAAACTCCCTATGAACTATGGAACGGGAGAAAGCCTAATATATCATATTTCCATATTTTTGGGAGCAAGTGCTTTGTGTAAAACAACGGGAAGAATCATCTGAACACTTTTGATGAGAAATCAGATGAGGCCATCTTCCTAGGATATTCCATGGTGAGCAAGGCATTTAGAGTCTTCAACAAAAGAACCATGATCACTGAAGAATCAATACATGTTACTTTTGATGAAAAACATGTGGTTGACAAGCCATCAAAGCATGATCATGAGGTTCTGGATCTATCAGACAAGGATGAAGAAGTCAATGAAGAAGATAGAATGAAGCCTACGGAGTTCATTCCATTCAGAAGTCTACCACTGAAGACTTCACAGAGAAATCCAGATTCAGACAGTGGTGAGCCTTCCGGAAATTTTGGCCAGCCTTCCAATATCCCGGATCTCTCAAACGGCGACAATTCCGGAAATGGCGACCCAGTGCCAATCCATCCGGAAACACCAACAACTTCTGTTCTTCAACCAGAAGCTGAACTAGATCAACCAGTCAATCCCAATCAACACAATCTTCGTTGGTTAAGGGATCATCCTCCTCAACAGATCATTGGAGATATTCAATCTGGTGTTCGCACAAGGAGTGCCCAACAGAATCTAGAAGCTATGCTTGCTTGTTTCATCTCACAAGTGGAACCAAAGAATATTGAAGAAGCTCTAGCTGATTCTGATTGGATCAATGCAATGCAAGAAGAACTCAACCAATTTTCCAGAAATGA
>OOIL02002873.1:4100-19219 GCA_900332095.2 Cuscuta campestris | reverse complement strand
CTTACCAAAAATATTTTATAATATCAAAATAAATATTTGATAAATGTTTGGCACACCTTTTGTAACTGACTCAATAAAACTATTTTGAACAGTTAAAAAGATTTTTCAACTGACTCCAAAAATAAATATAATTTTTATTTTAACTCTCATAAAAATAATTTTGGAGAGAAGATATTTTTGTCATCCTTACAAAAATTCCTACGACTCAATAAAATAAAAAGTCTTCGGAAATCTTCTACTCCTCCGAGTCCTCCGTTAGGCGCTCTGAACGCGTCTCGGACTCCAATAAAATCATGTGCACCTTCTTGAATACTTCAAGGAATGGCACTTCAAGTCTTCGTGTTTGTCGTTGTAGCACTTTGATCTTGACTTGAATAAATTGTGTTTGTCAATTATCAAAACCTGTGAGTCAACACTTAACAACACAGAAAGGGTTGAACTCATGCATTCCAACAATAAACTTCTCACTACGCGTTACGATGTTTTACTGAAATTATTTTTAAATCATTTTCTATGACAAATGTTATTCAATTAAAAATTTAAAATTACATATAAAAAAATTACATGAAAAAATCTATAAACCTAGAGATTGACATTACAATACTCTGTATTATTTTATCAAATAGGATACAAAAAAAATTCAAGCAAAAAAGTTATATATTCCGATAGGGATGGGCTTTTGGGCCTGAATAAGTAATGGGCGTATCTTTAAATATATTTATGTTCAAAATATTTGTCCAGTTTTGATTTTTTGTCAATAAAAATTTTAACATTATAATTATGATTAAATAAGAATCTATTTTGTGTTTTAAATAAAAAATAATTTTGGAAATATGAGATAAACTGAGTTTACTAACCTATTTTTCGACTAAAATTATTTTTAAATCGTTTTATATGACAAATGTTATTCAATTAAAAATATAATATTACATAAATCTTTATAAAAATAGGTTTAGCCCTGTGGATAGTGAATGAAGAATTTAGACCTGTGGATAGTGAATTGGACAAATTTTATAAATCTTTTGTGTGGAGAACATTATTTGCTTAGTCCAAACCGACAATAAGATTTATAGAATATGGAGAACGAATTGGCCAAAACCAATAGTAAGATTTATAAAATATTAGGGAAAAACGTTGAACTGACTTTAAAGGTTGAACATCTATTAGGTTGTTATGAGTTATTGATCAATAAATGGGTCTTTGTAATGGTACTCGATTGATTATAAGTCGGCTAGGACCCCATGTCATCCATGGAAAATTGCTTGCAGGAAAACATGCTCGAAACGAGTTTGTGATTCCAAGACTTGCACTCACACCTTCGGATTCGAGGATTCCTTTTAATATTTAAGAGAAAACAATTTCCGATAATGACCTCTTACGCTATGTCAATAAATAAAAGTCAAGGCCAATCCTTGAAGCATGTTGGTCTTTTGCTGAAAAAACGGTTTTAGTCATGGAGAGTTATACGTTACATTTTCTCGAGTGACAAATCGTCAAGGCATTAAAATTTTAATTTGCGATGCTGAAAGAATTTTTTCCTTATGAATTAAACTCTTAATTTAATTTTAATTAATGACAAATATAATAATAAAATGCGTCCCGTGCATTGCTGGGAGAATATTTTTCTTTGTAACATTTTTCCTTATTCAAAACATTGAATAATTATATGTCAATTAATAGCCCGTGCATCGCACGGGTACGAGTCTAGTAAGAATAAAACAATGATAAAGCCTCAAAATAAAAATAGAAAGATTAAACACCTAAAATACTCGTAGGAGTTGATTATCGTTTACGGTAATCATCCGCGGTTATCCTACCCATAAAGCACAATAATTTAAATTACAATAGCACACAATCCATTGTGGGCTACCTTAGTGCCACGTGGATTAAAGCGCAAATTCACAACAACCAAATTATTGGCTCAGCTCCCAATTCATTTGCTTCTCATAGAAGAAAATGGCGAACGACGAAGATATGCGAACGGATTAATTGTTGGAGAAAATATGCGAACCGTCAAACTTGTTAGGGTATTACAAAGCGACAGAAGGCATTTGTCTAATTCCATGTCTTATTTCAGTAGTTCTAGACTTGTATGGTCATGTTGTAAGAAATTGTATTATGACTTATTATTGGAGTTCAATTACTTATTTTTCGTAGTTTTATAGTCACATTGTGACACGTTGTCAGAAATTGCATTGTGACTTATTGTTGGAGTTCCATGTCCTATCACGGTAGTTCAATGGTACGGTCATGTTGTGACAAATTCCATTGTGACTTACTATTGGAGTTCAATCGCTTAGTTCAGTAGTTCTACTGTAATGTTGTGAAAAAATTGTTTTGTGACTTATTATTGGAGTTACATGTCTTAGTCTAGTAGTTCTATGGTCATGTTGTGAGAAATTGCATTGTGGTCATATAGTTATTTGGAGAAGGTATTTGTGTTAACCTAAATGCTAAAGAGATAGGTATTGGAATTTGCAATTGTTGATGGTGACAAGTGTTGCACTATTACATCATGTCTTTATTCTCAATTCAATTTATTTGAGTGTAAGTATAAAATCAAAAATAATATTTATATATTAGAAAACTATATTAAAATTTCAAAAAAGTTGATATGAATATTTTTATTATGAAATAAGTAGTGAAAACAAACAAAGTAAATAAAATCTTATCGTGCAAATGGTACCTATGTAATTCATTTTCCGATGGAGAGAGTACTAGATATGATTTAATATAATAAAATGAATGGAATAACAGATACTGAAATGCAGATGTGACAGTCTTAAAAAATATCAACATTGGAATACTTTTTTAAAGTTTATTGCTAAATGCACCCCACATTTAGCTATAAATACTCATTTTTGTGTTAAATGTGCAAATTTAGCCTTAATGCTTGAAATGTGGAAAACACAAAGATGTTCTTTCTTATAAATGTAGTAGATTTTGCCAATTAGAAAATGAATTTAGCATCACCTTTTTAAAAGGTTTGCAAAGAGTCTCAAATGCTCCAGTATTATATATATACAATTATATATATATTTTTAAATGTTTAGCATTCTCTTAAGGATCAACAAAAACGGAGCGACTATACATTTCGAGCCTATTCTTTAGAGTAGGAAAAAATTGAATCTTGGAAGAAACTGGGAAACACTAGAAAAACTAGAAAAATTAGAAGAAACTAAAAGAAATTGAAAAAAACTGTAAAAGATTGGAAGAAATTAGAAAATACCTAGAAGAAACTAGAAAAAAACTGAAAGAAAATAGAAAAGAATAAAAAATAAAAATTTATTTAAGGAATTTTACATAGTATTCTTATTATAAATGTTATTATTATTATTATTATTATTAATATTATTATTATTATTATTATTATTATCATTATTATTATTATTATTATTATGATTATTATTATCATCATTATTATTATTATTATTATTATTACTATTATTATTATTATTATTATTATTATTATTATTATTATTATTATTATTCTGTTCATAGTAGGCAGATAAAATGAATAAAATTCAGCTACATGATAAGTGTACATTTCATTTACTTAGGGACAAAGAGAGTAGTATAATTATTATTTTTTCATTTGAAATATTGATCTTTTTCCTAGATCAATTTAGATTAATAAAATATCCATAATTTTTGAAACATAGTAGAGTATCATGTAAATTAAAAAAAACAATGTCCCCAATAAAATTTTATTCCATATTATTTATATTAAAAATGTAAGAAATTTTTTAAATGAGTGTGAATCAGAAAATAGTGACATGGGAAAAAAGAAAAATTGAAAAAACTTATAAAATACAATAGTAATAATAATATAACAATAGTAGTAGTAGTAGTAGTAATACATGAAAAACATTTTATTACTATAGTTAAGGGTGAGCATGGTACGGTATGATACGGTATTTAGCTCGTACCGATACCGTACCAAATATTTCGGTTCGGTATGACCTTTTACTTCGTGCCGATCCCGATCCTGAAATATCGGTTCGGTATGGTTCGGGATGGTTCGGTATCGGTTTCGGTACAAATCGGAATGAATATACATACCTACTTTACACCTTAAAATTTTAAAAACGCCCCTTTATTTTTAAAAATTAAAAGTGAATTTAACTAAAAAACAAAAAAAATTTAAAAAAAATGAATATTTAAATGCAAGATATGCGTATCAAAACTTAGTTTATAGAAGTATTTCACAAACTAAAAAAGTGAACGACAACAAAGGAGTATTTTGAATCTTAGTAAGTACTTTAATGATCATACAAAAATAAAACTCAAATAAAAGTTCTCCCTCCGTCTCCCATAGATCTTCTCAATAGCCCTTTTTCTTTGTCCACAATAGATCTTCTCATTTCATTTTTTAACAATTAAAATATCATAACTACCCCCACTTACTTTATTTATTACACCTCACCCACCTCATTTAATACACTCTACCCATATTTCATTAAGGGTATTATGGTAAACTTTCACCTTTTTCAACTCTCCTTAAAAACCACCAAAAGTCAAAATGAGAACATCTTAGGGGGACGGAGGGAGTATAATTTACACATACTAGAATTTGAACCAATTTTTTTAAAAAATTCACTCCGTATATATTATTTAGTTAAGGAATACTCCGTATAAAATATTACTCCGGGGTATTATTTTTTATAATATTTTAGTATACATGTTCGGTTCGGGATTTTCGGTATGGGAAGTTGCCTTGTACCGTTCCCAAATACCGTACCGACCATTCGGTTCGGTTCCTTCTCGGTACTTTTTCGATTCGGTATTTTTCGGTTCAGTATTCTCGGTTTTTTCGGGAAATTTCGGTATCGGTTCGGTACTTGCTCACCCTTAACTATATTCATTATTTGGGAGTAAATACCCGCACGGGTAGCCCAAGTGGCAAGCACTTGGTGAAGTTTGGAGAATGACCAAGAATCGAAACCTGGCAGCGACCGTTGTGGAGGCGACCACCTTTGAAAAATGAGGGGAGTCTCTGGTGCACACTAGTATATGGTCTAGCTAAGTGTTGTGCTTGGGTCACCGTGATTTACCTCCTCTCACATTCTCATTGGGTCGGGGGTGAGGGACACCCTGGGTGAGCGATTTCACCTTTTGGAGAATTATTTGGGAGTAAATAAAAAAAATTGAGAAAATGGGAATAGTTGGAAAAACTGAAAAAATATGGGAATAGTGGGAAACGCCGTCTGTCCAGTACATTCCAACTTTCCTTTCCGTAAACCATCCAAACACAACCCGGCTAATGGCTATGCAATTGAATGGCGATTCAATTTAATACTCGCGAAATCCACGGCTTCACCTGCTGTAGGAGTAAACGCTTGAATTGCCGTAGCAATTTAATTGTGGAATTTCAGCGAATCACGCGATGATTTGTTTGATATCCGTTTCCCCAATAATAATTAGGTAATTGATTTGCATTGCTTTAAATTATTGATAAATACTGTTCCAGTGCATCTCTGAGTTGAAACATAATGCCCCAGGCGTGCCAATGGATCTTGTTGGAACTAGACTTGGTGAGAAATACATTCTTCAAGTTCTTTTCAAGTATTCTTCAGTTTCATCAACCTTAGTGTTGTCATCATCGTTGACAGAGGCATCGTCATTACTGTCATCCTCAGAAAAACTGGAAGTATGACCCTTATTGATACAGTATAAGAGTTTAGTCTTGGATGCCAGTACGTATTTACTTGGATAGTGGTTTGTAATTACATGGACTGTTTGGTAGTCTCAATGTAATTGTGTATGTTTCATTTCACGAGTGTTATTGCAAAAAACTGCTGGTAGGTACCCTAGGTTTTGTTGTTAAAACTACCAGGTCCTACTTTTTTTAGAAATATACTGCCAGGGTACCCAAATTTAGGATTTAATGACCAATCAGGCACTTTTCATCCACATACCGTTAAGTGTATGTAGATGACGTATATGCCCTTCTTTATTTCCCAATAAAGCTTGTTTTGGCATTTCTGCAAATTCATCTCCTCCAAAACGGGATGCTTTCCTTCCCAAAAGGGTTTGCCGTCGTTTTCCATTGTCACCATCGTTTGTCTGCTCCAAACACACGAAAATGGTAAGAGTTCACTCTCCCTGAATTCCTTATAACTACGCTCATCTTCAGGATTACATGTTTCTCCTTCTTGCTGCTGGGTATTTTAATTTCATGTTTCTCCTTCTTGTTTCAATGTTTAGGCTCCTACATCTTTTCAAGTGTATGTAAAAGATAAATGCTTTGTGATAGAAGACATTGATTTAGATATCTACTTCACCAAAGATTTATATTCTGATATCATCTCTAAAGCTAAGGAAAAAAATATAGAGCTGCCTAGGTTTGTTGGTTTGAAATATCATCCACCCTCCAAAGAAGTTCAGGGAGAACATTTAGTTAATGATTCAGACTGGATTAAAATGGTTGAGGAATGGGGGAGTGTGTCTTCCAGTTACATTCCTATATGTGTTGTTGAACTGCTGCCCAGTGCATTGCAAATGATGGCAGCGGCTGTTGATTCTAGTTTCCAGAATGGTCATGAGTCGACTATAACTTCAATTGAGCAATGGGCTGACAACTTGCTTGTAACTCCTGGTTCTCCAAGTAAAAGCAGTAGGAATCTAGAATTTAAACTAGGGTCATTTAATAAACCAAGTTACCTGTTAGGAAGCAACCAAGAAGGCCAGATGATGAAGTAAGCCCCTCAGGTTTCAGAGATGTTGATCTAATACCACCAAACACTGAAGAAGAAAGAGATGCTGTTGACAGTGTTAGGACACCTAAGAAGAGAAAGAAAAATTCTATAGGATGTGGAAGAAAAGAATTTGAAATAACTGAATTGAATGTGAAACTGTTTGCAAAGGAATTGAAAGGTCTAGAAGCATATGATCTTCCTAGTCTGTGCAAGCCCCAGTTACTCCCCTAGATTTGTTCTTTGAAGAAGTAATGCCTCCCAATGAAACTGATGGTGCTGAGGAAGAGGACTGCAGTGAAGATGATGATGAAGGAAGCCAGTTTGATGGTGATGAGGAAGAGTGCTCAAGTAGTGTGGATGTGTCTCTGGATGAAGAGTCACAGACAGATGAGGAATTGGATGTTGATGCTGATACTAATAATAGAATGAAGTTGGGTCATGTGGAAGAGGATGAAGATGGGAGTGGAAGTCAGTTGATTGTGGATAAAATGGCAATGGTTTTCAATACTGGCAGGTTGTGGATTAGAAGTACAAATGAAAAAGTAGAGCTGAGGGAGGGTGACATATTCAGCTCAAAAAAAGATTTTCTAAGGGTGATGAGGGATTACATTATCCAGAAAGGTATTTCTCTAAGAAAGACTAAGAATGATAAAAGAAAATACACTCAAACATGTGCCAATGAGAAGTGCAAATTCAGGATTCATGCTTCTGTTCTTGTAGATGGTCATTCATGGATGATTAAAACCCTAATTGATGGCCATGTTTGTTCAGTCAAACCAATCCCCATGGTCAAGAATTCTTCTTGAGTTGAAAGAGTAATGAACACCACTACTACTACGAAAAAAAATTCATATGTGAATGAATTCGTATGAAAGCAATCGGGCAAAATCACAATACCTGTTTGAAGTCATTGCTACAGAAAGAGTTCTTTACTTCACTTCTTGTACCTGAAATTTTCGTTTGAAAGGCATTGGGGAAAATCAAAATCTCATAATTTCAACTTAAATCACAAACACCAAGAACAAGATGATGGAAAAACAGATTTCATCACCAAGAACAAGGAGAAAATCAAATACTTACCTATGAACATGAGGCGGAGATCAGGTGCGAAAACCCTACCCCCAATCCTGCGTTGCGTTTGTGTGTTCTGAGAACGAAGAAGGGAACTTAAGCTTTGCAGGGGTAAAAAAGGGATTTCACTATTTTGAAGTTGAAAAATTAACGGAGAGAGTAGGCTTAACGGGTATGTGGATGAAATGTGCCTGATTGGTCATTAAATCCTAAATTTGGTACCCTGGCAGTATATTTCTAAAAAAAGTAGGACCTGGTAGTTTTTACAACAAAACCTAGGGTACCTACCAGCAGTTTTTTGGTGTTATTGTGTATTTATAGTGAATTTGTTTTTAGAGGAGATTGAAGCTCATAGTTACACCAATGCTGACCCCCTCTAATTTGGATAGTGTAATTGAACGCGTTCAATTCGACCAATTATGCTCTGACTTTGTATTTACATGGATGGCCGAACATGACAAAAAAGTGAAATTACACGCAATTACACCAAATCCCAACTACACGCTCACTTTCCAAACACGCTCTTAGAGTTTCTATATCCAATGGATCATTGCCAGCACATTGAATCTAACATTTTTTTTTGTTTTATTTCGTTTATGGATTAAATGTCTACTCAGAGCCAGTATTGAGCAAAATTTTCATGACTTGTACTTGAAGTTCCTAAACAAGGTGAATTCAAAGGCCTTGTTCAAAGAAGTTGTCCAAGCAACCTATGAGAATTGCAAGGTTCGTTGTCCTCTTTCCAGTCCTTCCACGCCACACTAATTGAAAAGTGAAGGATATGCTATTCTTATTTACTCCATATTTTTTCTTTTTTAACAGGTTCTTTTAGGATCAGATCTTATAAAGTCAAGTTCGGAGGAACGTTCATTGCTGAAAAATCTTGGAAGTTGGCAAGGGAAGATAACAATTGGCAGGAATCAAGTTTTACGTGCCAAAGAGATTGATCTCAAGTCTTTGATCATAGATGTTGTTTTCTCTTTATTCTGTAACAATTTTTAACATTACATTTTGGTCATCACTTTATCTCGATGCCTTTTAGTGTTTGACGTGCTAAATTACTTTTCTGTTGTAGGCTTATGTAAAAGGGCTAATGATTGCAGTTATTCCTTTCACCTCAAAGGTTTCTGCATTATACTTGTGATGTGTGCTTATTTCCCTTATGTGTACAAGGGCTAATGATTGCATTATACCAATTGTCATTGCCTTCTGCAGATATTGGAAGCATGTCAAAGCAGCCTAGCATACCAACCCCCTAATCCTTGGACCATGGGTATACTTGGATTACTTACTGAGATTTACACAATGACAAACTTAAAAATGAACCTCAAGTTTGATATAGAGGTATTCATATGTATGCTTTTCATTTTATTCTGCATATATGCTGTCTTGGATCATCTTACTCCTAACTCTTTGTGTTTCTTTTTTATATTATATTTTATTTTTCCATTTCAGGTGCTGTTCAAAAACCTTGGTGTGGACTTGAAAAATGTAGTGCCAACCTCCCTACTTAAAGATAGGGTCAGAGAAGTGGAAGGAAATCCCGATTTCTCAATTAAAGATGTGGGCCACTCTTCTCAACGCCAGGTTGTTACAGATGCCAAACCAGGAATTATAAATACTCTTAATCAGGTTGNTCTTGGATCATCTTACTCCTAACTCTTTGTGTTTCTTTTTTATATTATATTTTATTTTTCCATTTCAGGTGCTGTTCAAAAACCTTGGTGTGGACTTGAAAAATGTAGTGCCAACCTCCCTACTTAAAGATAGGGTCAGAGAAGTGGAAGGAAATCCCGATTTCTCAATTAAAGATGTGGGCCACTCTTCTCAACGCCAGGTTGTTACAGATGCCAAACCAGGAATTATAAATACTCTTAATCAGGTTGAATTACCGACGGAGGTTAATTCATCTCATCCCAGTGGTCATTCACGCATAATAACCCAGGTAAATGTTCTTTATCCATTATTTCACGTTATCAGTTATTATTACCACAAACTTCACACATGGTGCATCCAGTATCCTGCTTCACTTCATCTTCCGTCTCCAACACTTATGGAGGAAGAGAAGCTTGTAGCTTTAGTAACTGATTTGAATCAAATACCTTCTGTCAGGGTCTTTTGCAAGGGCAGACACCATTTTCTGTTAGCCAGGTATTTGGCACTTGTGTTTGTGAACAAATTTTTAAAAAAAGATTTGTTTTGCTGTAAAACTAATTAGATCATTAATTTAATAATTAAAGTTAACTGTTGCTGCAGCTTTCTGCTCCCTCGTCTAATATTGAGCCGCAGTACATCATCAACCCATAACTTCGTGCATTGGGTATACACTTGCCTTTTCAAAGGTGCAAAATTTTTTAGTGCAACATAAGCCGTTCATGAGAAAACTTTGTTGATCTTTTTAGCTATTTTTGTTATTGTCTTTATTTTTTTGTTGCTTCAGTGTACTTCCTATCTCTATGGATAGAGCTATAAAGGAGATAGTTACTAGCATTGTGCACCGCAGTGTTTCTATAGCTACCCAAACAACAAAGGAACTTGTTTTGAAGGTTTTAAAACGCAACCTTTCATTTAGCATTTCATTCACAAATATTACCACAGCTTCTTTTCTCTTAAATGCACTTGACTTTCATAAATCGCTCTAATGCTCCCACCCTCTGTTTAATTTGTATTAAAATTATATTGAATGGACTACGCCATGGAGTCAGAAAAGACTTTCTTCTGTTTGCTGAATCAACATATAAGATCATTGCTTTCATCCAAAAAAAATAGTGATATGAATAATGACTAAAACCTGTTTTCTTCATTAGACCTATTCTCATCCAAATATAATATCTTTCGAAGCTAAACCCTATTTCTGTACCAACCATTTTCCACATTAAAATACCAGACATATTATTTTTAATGATTTTTACGCCGCAGGGGTAATCCATGCAAGACATTATGATACAAAAGCAGGAGGCGATAACATGTTCAGGTACGTTGAACTCCAACATAATCACCAGCATCAAATAAAAGTAAAATAACATGGAAATGTGCCATTCATTTTGTATTAGTAACTGCCATATTGAAAGTAATTCAAATAACATTAATGATTAAATAGAATTTAAAGGAAACCATTAATTGCTTATTTACAGCAATAATATTCACATTAACTCTAATTAAATAAAATGTCAGTTTATTATGTTTGAAATTTGAATTTTCAAAATCATGATTTTCATTGCTGCTTTTCAAATATCCTATCAGAACCCTATAAGATCATACATCCAGAACTTTGTTCTTTCTTGCCTATATACAAATAAACCTTCATACAATCTTAACACCCAATACTTTTACCATAAACTTCATGTGCCATTCTGTTTACACTTGTCTAATTTAAACACCAGATTCTCCCTTCAAGCAAAGCAAGGCATTCTTGAAAAGCACAATCAGTGGTCATCAGAATTTTATCACTTCCTGCATTAAGGATTGGCGACAATAGCAAACAACGGAAACATAAGTTGATTCATCAGGTATTATTGCATTCATTTATACTTAAACACATATTATAATCAAATTAAATGAAATAACATTTTCATTCAACATAACAGCTTTTTCTACCTAAAAGTTTAGGTTGTTAAAAGCAATAAGAATATATACTGAACAGGGAATATATTACGTAACAAATACTGCTGATAAAAACTTTAGTTTCACGTATGTTTTTAATTCTAATATAAAGGGTTTAGGTCTTTGGGCTGGCACAAGTTCCGTTTATTTGCGGTTAGGGCCTGGCTTTGAGTATGAAGGAATCATAAACATTGCAATACTGTCAATCAACACTGTCATAGGAACAGAAAATTAGAACTAACAATATGAGTTCCTTAGATTGTATTTCTTAGAAGAATAATTCCAGTGCATCACTCTGACCATCAGGGTAATACTTGTAATTAACAATACCTCACTAGAACTGGTTTAAATCTCAATAATGTTTACAGGATTAATGATTACCATCAGGATTTGTTGTTGGGAACATCAGCATTTTTTGATCCTTCGAATTTCAAATCTTAAAAATCAAACTAAAAAAATTAATTTCAGCCTGTTAAACAACTTTTACAGCTGTTTAAAAGCATGCATCAAGAACTTACTTCTTCCTTGGCTACAGACGAATTAACCTTCATACAATATTAATAGTAAATATTCTTCCCTTAAAATTCAGGTCTTATTCTCTATGCAATATGTTATTTAAACATCACCATATTTTGTAAACCAAACCAAAACATCCTTGACAAGACAAATCATGTCTCATGACAGTGTTATGTGTACCTGAATAACATAGTCGCATTGATTAATCAAGTATTACATCATTGAGTGAGAATTTAATAAACACAATAATCAAATGCAATGAATTAACATATTCACTCAACATAAAAGATTATTCAGGGAGAGGCATTGTATAACAAAATGTGTTTCATTTTGGTTCTTTTCAGGGAGTAGAACTATTGTTTACTATGTTATTAATTCTACTTGAAGCATTTTATGATCTCAATTAACTCACGACTTGGTTATTTACAATTACAATCTACGGTTGCTATTAATTTAGAATTTTGGGATTGGTTCTGCCTTGGGTATTTCTTTCTTTCTGTGTGGAAATCCCAACCCAAACCATAACCCCGGAACCAAAACTCAAACACAATGCCAAAAATAGCTACTATTAAGATTGCAATTCCAAGGGCAATGACTTGCCAGTTCAAGAGGTTTATGCATGAGATTTCTGCTTGGGTCATTAGCCAAATTCCTGTGGCTATGATTGGGACTAAGAGTAGTAAAGCTACGAAATTTATGGCTCCTATAACATTTTTCTTTAGATCCATTTTCTCTCTAATATATGGAATGATAATTATGATGGATTAAGGGATGGTTTTGGGGATAATTAATTACATGGAAGGGATTTTGTGGTTAAGAAAAAGGAATTATGATGATTGAGCAGGTTTTTGTTTGTATGGAAGGAGAAGCAACCGGACTTTCAGACCGTGATTAATAAGAAAGGAATATTAAGGGCGTGAGACTAGAGTCACTAGAGTCATGTGTCTTGAATAAATTATCATCATAGTTTGATCTTAAAAAATTTTGAAGTTGTATTTATAGTAAATGTGAGTACTTGAAATTTGTTTAGGAGAAAAAGAAAAATTGTAAATCTCGCACTCTTTATTTTATTAGAAAAATAATAAAGTCCATTTCTTAGACAAGATAAAAAGAAAAATATGACGATTATCTGGTCAATTTTCAAACTCTTTTTCCATCTTAGCTTGTGAGGTAATACCTAGGTTCTAATATGTGTCTTCCTTTATCAAATTCAGGTTCGTTCAATAGTACTCCATTTTTCAATCATGTAGATAAAACCCAAAAAACATAATCATAATAATTACGACCACGCAAAAGATTCCCAAAGCCGAAACAGTTCATAGTTTTAAAACATCTTTAAATTTTGGCAAAAAAAAAATCAGATTCCTCAACACAAGATTAAGGGTTTTAGAATAATTTCATCTCATGGGTTGAAAATGGTGAACTCCGTCAACTCAATGCAGCTAAGACATTCATAATTCCCAAAGCACTCACATGGTGCTTCCATCAAGATTTAATATAGTTATATTCTTTGGATTCTTGACTACGAGCGACTGATCATATTTCACCCAATCCTTTTTTATTACTATGTTTAATACTTTCATTTTCATGATATCTTTGAGAAACAAAAATCCCTTTATACATTCTAAAACAGAGTATTAATCTTCTGTTGATGCAAATTCCTATAGGAAATTAATGATGTGTATAGGAAAAATGTTTGTTTTACCTTTTTTCTATCACATGATATTTGCATGTGTGCGTAGTTGAATTTTGGCTATTATAATTCGATTGTTTACTTTTTAGTGCTTGTAAAATCAGGTATTAATTCCGAATAAGTTACAGGTGCGTTACATTGTTCTTTATTGTCAGCTTCTCCCTCGTCAATCTCTTACTTCAAGGTATACATGTTTTAGCTCCATTTTGCACAATATCCAGATCATGCCGTTGATTATTGCTCCAATTTGCTCATTAAAATATGATACCCATGCTTATTCTTCTTGGTGATTTTGTTCTTTTGTTTTTGGTGTTTAGGTTTTGTGGACCCTCTTTTTAGTAAACACCACTACTTTTCAGTTTTTGGAATAGCAATTTGGTAAATCTAGCATTGATTTTGTGAACCACTTAAAGTATTTATCAATATATCAGAATGACATTTGTTTTTATTTAGGGGGAAAATACAATTAGCTTTGTAGTCCTTTAAACTTGTTTATATTTATCAACTAACAAATTTAAATGACTGGAACATCTCCAAGGGAAGTGCTAAATGCTATTTTATAAAAATTTTGGAACATAAAAGCCCAAAAAACTTCTCCGATGCGGAGCCAAAAAATAGTCTATTTCAGCTTCCCCACGACCTATAATTGAAGGATACTGTACATCTTTTATTTTTCTTCTTCATGGTCTTCCACATTTGCCCCTTCTTTCCTGTCTTCATTCTCAGCTTCCCCACCCTCTTTTATTTTTCTTTTTACGCCATCTGTTCCATTGATAAAGCTTTGAGGAGATTAAATCTTTAACGAAGAGACTAGGGTTGATGATTGACTTCATCGATTTCGTTGTCTGCTCATTCGAACAAGGATTCTGATCATGGATTGAAAAAGATAGAACCGGAAGGCGAGCAGATAAACCCCTGATATTTGGAGGAAATGGTATTTAAATATATATTTCTGTAACTTTTCTTCATTTTGTAATATCTTTCAATATACTCCCTTCGTCCCCCCTACATTTGTCCACATTTGACTTTTGGAACTGTTCATCTAAGCACTTTGACTCATCAAATTCTCTCAATGTGTAAGCCTAAATATAGTCATGTGTGATCTTGTTTGATTTGTCTTAATATATAGATTATTAATATATAATTTTTATAATTTTTTAATATACAAATTACAAGATAAAATGGATTAAAGAAGTGCATTGGATGGTGTGTAAAAATGAAAGTGGACAAATATAGGGGGATGGAGGGAGTAATATATATATATATATATATATATATATATATATATGTATGTATGTATGTATGTATGTCTCTCTTTAGGCAGCGGAGCACCCTTTGAGCATGCCGGCGACCTCCTCAGGTGGCAACTCTGGCCACCCTTCATCTTCATATCCAGCATCCAGCAAGCAGCAACACACTTCTCAGCCCCAACATCACCATGCCACAGCAACTCCCAAGTTCAACCAGCCCTCTACTGATGCAAACAACCTGCAACAAAGAAAAAGCTACGCTGCTGCCATCATAGCTTCTACACATGA
>OOIL02002862.1:258839-269963 GCA_900332095.2 Cuscuta campestris | reverse complement strand
CAATATAGCCGTTGAAAATCAAGAGATTGATTTTTCCTTACCAACGAGTAGAATTTCTTCATTCAGGACTTAGATAATTTCTCTATTCTTTTCTCACTTGTCCGCTTTCTGAGAATTCCAGTCTTCAGTGAGTCTTCCGATTCTTAGCTGACAAATCCGGATGAGTCATTTTCAGACTTCCGGGTGAGAAGGAGATCCGCGCTAGTCTTCCGATTTGGATGACTTAGACTTCAGCAGGTTGTAGCGAGACATCCGGTTCTTATGTAGTCTTCCGGATCAGAGGATTTTCGTTTGCTTCAGAAAATCCTTACTTGTCTCTGACATTTCCGAACAAGATATCCGATTTCCATATCACTGAATTTGATTAAGTCTTCAGGCATCAAAACGCTTAAAGATATATCATAGCTTTTATTGGAAATCTCAAGTGCTCGGTTTTGACAGTATTTCTAAAAAGAAAAATTACATTGAATATTTGGGGAGACCTAAAGTCCCTAATACATTCTAAATACATCATCATCAAAATCTATAATATTTTTCCCAACAATATATTTAACATCCAAACAACATTTGGATTTCAAATTATGAATTTTGAATTTCATGTGTTTTGCCAAATGTTGGAATAAATTTAAATTTTGGGATTTCAAATTATAGATTTGAAATTCAAGAATTGAAATGAATTCCAAAATCCAAATGCTACCTTATGAGTTTTAGATTCCTGTTTATTTTATTTATTTTAATATCAATATATAAATTCATTATATGTATTACATCTTGTAAGAAGAGAGAAATTTAACTATAAATTCATAAAAAATACTGTATGTAAACATATCTATATGTAAAATTTTCATTTTAGGACCACAATAAGAAAAGTCCTCAATATAACTCCAAAATAAAAACCATTAAAATTTCACCATAAATAGATTAAAACATAACAAATATCAAAATATGAGCTTCATGTTTTTATCCCAAAACAATAATTGTAATATAAGATTGTATATGAATAATTTATAATGTTTTTGGTAATGTACATAATTGATAATGTAAATATATATTTAACATCTATTTTGGAATAAAAAAATTTATTTTGATATTTTAGTTTTACTTTAATGCTTTTTTTTTCAAAATCTTTGGAGTATTCTTTCTAAACCCCCCCAAAATAAAACATTATTATCTCTAATGACTCAAAATAAAAGAAACCGGGAGTACATTTGTTGAAAAAATCCAGAGAAGATAAGTCTTGGGATGCACATATTTGGGTACCTTGATGAGCACGGGTCAAAGCAGGCAATCACGAAGTACAGTAATTGGATGATAATTGATCCGAATCATTTTTGCACTACAAATTACAAACAAACCCGAAATCAACATACATTTCTCTTTAGCTACCAAACCAAAATTGAAATTACAATCCCCAATTTCAATTTAATAGTTCGTTTGGTACACAAAGTTGAAAAAATTAGAATTAAATTAGGAGTTAAAATTGTAAAAAATTAATTTGGATGAAATTAAATTCTCCAATTCTAATTCAATATTGGCACTACTAATTCCAAAACAATATATTTTTGTACTATCAAACAGCAAAATTAAAATTATTTTTCTCAATTTCAATTTTATACTTCCTTCATCCAAAGTTATTTTCACGTTTACTATTCACTTATCTGAGTCAAACTTTATTCATTGTATTAAATTACTTTCAGTAGGTATCTCTTTAATAAAATAATATATGGATGTTAAATCTAATTTTGTAAATCTTTTAATGTTGTTTTTTAATATGTAGTTCTTATATTTAAATTACGCATTATTTTTTATATAGAGTCATCTGAAAATAACTCTAATCAAACATCGTAATTAACAATGGAAAGATAATTTTTAAACGAAAGGAGTAGTTTGAATACCTTGTATAAATTAATAAACCTTGGAAGAAAGACCAAAGTAGGACTAAAACATTAAAAATATACTAAAATAGGACTTCCATGTTTTTATTCCCGAAATAGGACTTACATTACCATACATGGTCATGTTAATTGGTTTATTCGTTGTGCCCACGCCTTAGAGGGGGTGAATAAGGCGTTTAAAAACTTTTCGGAGTTTAATAAAAACGGTGTTGGCAAATGCGGAAGCAATATATAAAACGCAAAAGTAATAGGGTAAAGTAATTGCACACCGATTTTATACTGGTTCGGGAACTCCCTACTCCAGTACCTTAAGGCTCCTCCTTAAGGATTTTCAATCCACTAGAACGCCTTGACCGTCTCAATACGATCGTCACGAGGGAACCAGTCTTTGGCAAACAAACCTTTGCCAATAGGTTTACACTAGATCGACAATACTTCACGCCTTGAAGTATCAAACTAGCTTGAGGATTTTCCAACGGCTATCCCCAACCGTGCACTGAAGATTTGCAGGATGTCTTCAACCTAGAGATTTGCAACGGCTATCTCCAACCGTCTCAACAAGGATTTCACAGATGTCCTTGACCGCTTCCGGAGATTTCACCACGGCTATCTCCAACCGTCTCAATGAAGATTTTACAACGAATATCTTCAACGTATTACAAGGATATGAGAATTTGAATGAATCAACACCACCTCAAGAATAAGAAATACAAGTTTGTGTTGGTGTGATGATTTCTATACACTAACAATTACAACTCTCTTATAGATAATATGAGTATATATCTCTTTTAAATCAAGCTCAATGTGGGTTCAAGAAAATATATTGAAGAAATGGCTCTTTAATAGCCTAATAAAAATCAGAGATTTTTATGAACACAAGAAGAAAGAATTTAGAGATTTTAGCAAGGCTTGATTGATTAAAAACATTGAAATGGTTTGAGTATTTATAGGGATGGATTATGAGTTGTTTGAAATTGAAAAATAGCTGTTAGAGAAGAATAATTAACTCCTAATACCATAATTAAAATAATCCAACCGTTGGGTGTGAAAAGACAAGAAATAAAGAATCTGGTCTCCGAACGGTCCATAACATCGACCGTTTCAGTCCAAACGGTCGACCGTTCGGGGTAACATTCAGATTTCTCCAACGGTCAGTAGGACGGTCGGCCGTTTGGGGGTAACGGTTTACCACATCGACCGTTCGTTACTGAGTGCGCAATTTTAAAATAAATTTGATAAAATGTTAATAACTTTTTCAACACTAATCAGAATTGAGTAATTCAAGAACCGGCGATCTCGTATTGAG
Source organism: Cuscuta campestris (assembly GCA_900332095.2). Taxonomy (NCBI): domain Eukaryota; kingdom Viridiplantae; phylum Streptophyta; class Magnoliopsida; order Solanales; family Convolvulaceae; genus Cuscuta; species Cuscuta campestris. The sequence goes on along the minus strand of OOIL02002862.1, from coordinate 266,762 downwards.
AAGAGTTATAACTTTAGTTAAATATTTTGAAAAAAATATATTTTTCGAAAATATTTACCAAATGTATTTTAAAATTAATACCCAAGTAAAAAATCTTTTTTGTGTGTGTGCAAATTTTAGCTTGAGCTTAGAGATATATCATTCAAATATCTTTAACAATAAATGACTCTAAGCTATTCTATGCTAGTCCTGTGTGAGTGAACGTATTGACGCAATCAACGCGTTTTAGTGGATTTTGTCGTTCCTACATAATTGAACAAACGTTAGCTCAATTAAATTATTTGTTAACATCAAAACATGAGATTAAGCATACCAAGGCTAACAGGTCATATATATACCTTATCAAAAACGTATAGTAATTTGCACATGTACACAATAGGGCAAAGTCACATTACCACAGTGCAAAGTCCTATTTCGGGGAAGAAAACGTGAAAGTACTATTTTGGTACTTTTATCTATATTTTAGTCCTATTTAGAATGATTTCTAATAAACCTTCTAAAAAAGAAAACCAAGTATAAACTCATAAAAATATGTAAAACTATCTATATTTGGCATATGCATTTTAAGAGGGACAATAAGAAAACTTATCTATATAACCCCAAAATAAAAACTAATGCGTATTCTTTGATCTCCCTCAAAAATAAAAAAAGAATTCTCTCCAACCACTCAAAATAAAAACCCAAAAAAATCAAGAAACAAGGGAAAGGGACAAAGAAGCAGAGGCCGTCGCCATGGCCGTCATCCCGCCGGCGACAGAGTTCGGAGATCTATGCGACGAAATCGCCGAAACCATCTTCTCTTTCGCCCCCTGAAATCCCTAGCGACTGGAGACCGTTTCCAAATCATGGCGGCAGTTGATTGCCAGAGTCCGGCTGCCCCACCCGCCCGCCACCGACTCCTGTCTCGTTCTCCACCTCTGGTCCTTCGGATGCGCCGAAATCTCTAAAAAATCCGTCTTCTTGAAGCTGCACTACCCCCACAACGCCGAGCTCTGCACGGTCGACTCCTCCGCCCCGAACAAATTCCCCTTCTTGATCGATTCATGCAACGGGTTAATCCTCTACGGCGCCGTGGACGACAAAAAGACTTGGAATTACATCGTACATTCCCAGGTTTCCGACCAATCCATAGCCCTCCCTCCGTCGAACTCAGTTTACAGACCCGCATTCGTCGCACTGGCCTTTGACCCGAGGAAGAACGCCCAATTCAAAGTCGTGGGCTTTTTCTGGAACGAGGTGAATCCCCTCTCCAATTCTGTGAACTCTATGGTTTTCAAGCCTGAATCTTGTGAGTGGATGCAGAAACAGGGATGCTCTTGAATTCAGGTCTGATTTCTGAAGAGGGCTTCGTGTTTGGACAGTGCTTCGGCCCTGCAATCTATATGAACTCAAGATTACATCTGATATGGTGCTTCTGTCTCTTAATCTTCGATGAAGACGGCGATGAATTCACAGTTTTGCCACTCCCAAGAAACCCCAATGGATCATCATATTCATACCACAATCCCTGCCACCGCTCGCTATGGGAATCGGAGGGCAAACTGAATCTTTGTGACCCGGAGAACACGGGTTTCGAATCTGGGAGTTCAGCAACAACACCCTTGAATCGTTATGGAAATTGCTTCGGTTTGTGGTTCTGGACGATTTAATTTCAGAAACGAGGAGGGAGACGGGGTGAGAGTGACTGTGGGGAATTCCATAAGGTCCTCTGGGTTCACGAGGATTTGCAGATTCTGTATATTCATGTGGTTGTGTGCAAGAAAATCGTAGGGTACAGCTTTGAGACTAAGAGGGTTGTGGGGGTTTGGTCCTATGGAGATGTGGGAGAAGATTTCCAGCTTCGTACATCCATTGGAAACAACTATTAGAAGAAGGGTATTGTCGAAGGCTTCTTCTGGCAGCCGCGCTTCACACAGTGCAGATCGGAGAGGGAAAAGAGAGGGAGTACTCTATCGACCAGAATGAAAACAGAGATGACGGGCAGACCTTTAGGAACAGCGCATCTTGAGGGAGAGGTAAAGGTGAAGGTCGTGGTTGCAGGAGTACAATCAACAATTCTTCATCTTTCTCAACATTGGCCCGGCGGCTATGGTACATTTCTATTTTTTTATCAAATTCATATAGAAACTCTCAAATTAAGAATAGCTAAGGGCACAACTCGGTGGTGATTGACATGCTAAATAAGAGGTGCATTTATTTGTTTCAATCTCTTTAATCCCTTTGATGCACTTCCTACGGGTGGCAGAGCTGGGCTAGGCGAGCAACACCACCTGGCTTGCTGGATTTGGGATTGGCTTTGGTCTCTGGTATCACATATTTCATTTCTAGAATTTTACATCCGAGCATATCTAACATTGCTTCTAAGTATCAATTATCTAACATGGCATGAATGGCTAACGGGATCAATTTGTCTCTTGGGTTCTAAATTGCAGAAGAAGATATGCTGGGAGTTTCTTGTTGCTGGTCTGAGCAAGGCATTGAAGCTGGACAAGTTGGACTTAGATTAATTACCAAGGGCGATAGACAAACTACAGTCTCAAAGGAGTGGAGTGTAGGTGCGAGCAACATTGTTGATGGAAGGTGTGTTTTCTTTTACTTGTAGGGTTGCTTCTTGAACGCCATGTCAGTACTTATAGCTTGCTGCTGGTAACACCAAATCTCTCAAGTTTTTTATGAATATATCGGTGTGTTAAAAAAGTTCTAAACCAAGTAACCGAAGCCGTTACTTTCTCTCTCTTCGCTCTCGCGAAAATTTTCCGATCCGAGACCTGGGACTGCTGCGTGCAATTTGATCCTTGTTTTTGCTGATTTGTTGATTGATCCTTGTTCCTTTGTACTCGCCTGGTGATTTCGCACGGATTGGTGGCTTATTTCGTGCGATTTGGTGGAGTTTTGAGAAATCTGGAAGTTACGAGCCTGATCAATTTCCAGATTTGTGCAGTTTGATGCGTACTCATGGTGAATGATGACCCCCCAGGGCTTCGCCCTCCTGCTATGGAGGTCTATAAACCATCAATTGTGAATTCGAAGACAGATTTGGGAATTTTGGAAAAAATGGATTCGCAGATCCAATTTCAGAAAGTGACGGAAATGGAGCTCAAATCTCCAGACCTTCAAGGTGTGATATCTGAATCTATTGTTGCTCCTATTGAATTACAAGATGCTGTAAATTCTCCCCCGTTACCAGAAATTGTTCAGGTTGAAGATATCACTGATGAAGATTTTCCTCCTTTGCCTTCAAAAACTGTCAAACCTACGTTATCTGCTCAAGAGGTAACGTCTGATTCAAGTGAGCATTATGTTATTTCCCTACAGAACATACGTCAAACATCTTCTATCTATGGGCAAAACTGAAGAAGCAATTGAGTTTGCACAGAAGTTTATCCCAAGTGCTGTCCAGAACAATGTGACTATTGGTAAAGAGTTGTCCAAGGAAGGTAATCTGGATCACAAGCTCAATTTGACTAATACTTCTGATGGTAATACTGCAAATTTTCCCAAACATATTGTATCTTTTATGGAAAAACCTACTGCTAGTCAAGGGAATAAATCTCATACTCCTACTGGACTAAATCCAGTTTCTAGCTCAGCTATGAAATCTGTTGGTTATAGAGAGATGAATCCTTCTTCTTACAAACCTAGTTATGCCCAAACTCTCAGCCCTATTAATCAAACTACTGGCACTGCTATTCCTCCTGTCTCTTTCCCAGATAGAACTGTTTTTTATGCATAGAGATACTCCTACAGTTCGTTTTGCTGAAGAAGAGATTGAAAGTTTATCTAGGATTGACAGGTTTACACTTGTTGGAAAATTCTCACATGGGCAACCAAAATTGGAAGTTATCAAGAAGCATTTTGCTACACAATATATTCTAAGGGGTTAGGTAACAATTGGCTGGAGAGGGCCAAGACATGTGTTTCTTACATTTTCAAATACACAGGATAGCACTGATATCTTGCTCAAAAACCAAATTGCTTTTAATGGAGCTAATCCAATGAGGCTATTTAGATGGACTTCAGACTTCAATACTGAAACAGAAACTGCTATAGCTCCAGTGTGGGTATTACTGCCAGGTCTACCCATCCATTTCTTTGATATGGCAGCACTGGCCCTTGTCTGCAAACCACTTGGTAAAATACTGGGAATTGACCCAACTACTATGAACAAATCCAGACCACATGTTGCAAGAGTCAGGGTGGAAATGGATTTAATGGCTCCATTAATCCATAAACTGTTTATTGGCACATCCACAGTAGTAGGCAAAGAAGATGAAGGCTTCTATCAGACTGTTGAATATGAAAGAATTCCATATTACTGCTCTAGGTGCTTCAAGCAAGGACACACTGCTGAAAAGTGTAAATTGGAAGAGGAGAATCATTATGATGCAGAAAAAATGAGGAAGGGGAAACATATACTGACAGAGGAGCCACCAAATCAACTTAAACCTACTAGGCGTGGGAGAAGTAGGAGCAGAGCCCCACCCTCTACTCAACACCAGCAGATGGTTTATGTTCCTAAAACCTTGGGTCTTAATACTCAACCTTCACAGTTATATGAAGGTCAAACATCCAAAGGGCAAAACACTGAAAAGAACAAAACTGACCCAAAAAAGAATGACTTCCAGGTGGTACACAAAAAGCAGTTCCCTAAGCAAACAGCATCTCATTCTAACAAAACCTCTCCTGCTATAGAAAATCACAATGCCAAAGAGCCAGAACCAATTGCCTTGAAACAATTTGCCTTGACACCAACTATTGGCCTCATTCCTAAACCACCTACTCATGAGGGGCACAAACACCCTGCTAACTCTCAACCTTTGGATGTGTTCAACACTTTTGAAGTTCTGCAGCAATTAAATATGGAACACACAGGACTGAACCCTAAGGCCTCAGAGTTTCATCCCTCTACCATTCCAGGGGGTAGGGAGGAATCCAAATCTAAAACACTTGATGATAGTGGCAAGGCTTTTCCAATTCTGCCTATTGCTGACCTGATCAGACTTGTGGCATGAATTCTTCAGCAAATACTATCCCCTCAAAAAACGGTGTTCCTCTTGCAGAACTGGATCCCGACCCCAAATCAGGCGAGGATGACATTGAAGAAGTATGGTCTGATGAGGGATATGCTAGCCCTATTGGAGATGAGGATTTCTTTTCTTCACCCATGTCTGAAGATAAATCTAAGAACAACATAACTGAAATTCCAACTGATACTCCAGCTGCCAATACAAGGAAAGGAGCCTCCAAAACTAAACCCCCTAAGCCACCTACTGGGAAGAAATCTGGAAAAACCAGAACTTCCCCCCCTCCCAAAACAGCTCATTAATGGATTCCACACTTGTGTGGAATGTAAGAGGGATCTCCTCCAGAGGATCACTCGATAGATTACACCATCTGGCTCAAAAGCTTCATCCTCATATAGTCTGCATTATTGAGCCTTTTAGAGATGCAGAATTCTGTGCTTCTACTGGAAAAAAGATTGGTTTTATACATCACCTTGTTGGATGTCAAGGCAAAGTTTGGATATTCTGGAAGGATACCTACTCCATAGATCTGTTAACTAATGAAGAACAAGTAGTCTTTGTGAAAGCTACTCAGCTTTCTAGCTGCAGAAATAGTGTTATTGCATTTGTCTATGCAAAAACAAAGAGTTGGCTTAGGAAGGACCTCTGGAATTCATTAGTTCTGTTTGCTCAGTCTCATGACAATGCTACTCCCTGGGCTGTGGTTGGAGATTTTAATTGTAGTTTACGTCTTGAAGAAAAGCTTGGTGGATTACCCATGTCTCTTTCTGCTAGTTGGGATTTTCAACAATGCATCATGGATTGTGGTCTCCTGGAGGTGGCTACTTATGGAAATACTTTCACCTGGTGGAATGGTAGAAAGAAGACCCAATCCATTTGGAAAAAGCTGGACAGGTTGCTTGTGAATGAAGCTTGGGCTGATACTCTTAAAACTAAAGTTCAAGCACTTTCTTTGACTACTTCTGACCATGCCCCTCTTCATATCTCTGTCACTATACACACCACTTCTAATGCTCCTAAACATTTCTCCTTCCTTAATGCCTGGACAACACATGATGATTTCCATCAAATTGTACAGAAAGCTTGGGGAGTTAATGTGACAGGCCCACCTATGTTTCAACTCTATGCCAAACTTAAAGCTACTAAGTTGGCTTTGAGTAAATGGAATAAAGAGGTCTTTGGGAATATATTTCTTAAACTGGAGGAACTTGAGGCAAATGTATAACAGGCTGAGGAAGTATACCAACAGGAAGACAGTGAGGAGAATCTGCTCAAGCTAAAAGCTATTACAGCTCAATATACACATCAGTTGCACCTTGAGGAAATGTTTTGGAAACAAAAAGCTCATATCCAATGGATTGAAGGAGGGGACAGAAATTCCAAGTATTTTCACTCTTTGGTCAAGGACAGAAGAAGGAAGCTCTACATACATAAAATCAAAGGGCATGATGGCCATTGGATTGAGGATCATCAACAGATTTCTAGCCAGGCTATTGATTTCTTTCAAAAGCTCTTTTCTGAGGAATCAAGAGGCACAATTGATTATTCTTCTTTAGCCTGTATCTCTCCCAGGATCACTGATGAAGACAATCAACAGCTTGTGGCCTCTCCTTCCTTGGAAGAGGTAAAGGATGCAGTGTTCTCTTTAAACCCTAACAGTGCTGCAGGTCTGGATGGCTTCACTGGCCATTTCTTCCAAAAATGCTGGGACATTATACACTTGGAGATTTTTGCTATGGTTTGTGGTTTCTTCAAAGGGGATTACATGACTAAAGGGATAGCTCACACTGCCATTGTCCTACTTCCAAAAGTGGACAGCCCTAACACATTTGCTGACTTTAGACCCATTAGTCTATGTAATTTCAGCAGCAAAATCATTTCTAAGGTAATGGCTTCTAGGCTTGCTGGAATACTTCCTCATGTGATATCTTCATCACAGTCTGGGTTTATTCAAGGGCGATCTATATCTGAAAATATTCTTATCACTCAAGAATTATGTCCTGGGATGCAACTTGGTAATAGGGATATTGTGTTAAAATTGGATATGGCCAAAGCATATGACATGGTTTCATGGTCCTTCTTAATTAAAATCCAAAGGCAGCTGGGGTTCTGTGTACAATGGATTGATATGGTTTTTAGAATGCTCTCCAACATATGGTATACTGTCCTCATTAATGATCACAGGGAAGGTTTCTTCACATCCTCTAAGGGTTTGAGACAAGGGGACCCCATTTCCCCTAGCCTGTTCATTATTACAGCTGAGTTTCTTTCCCAACTTCTCAACCAAAGGAGTCAGTGTAAAGACATCATTCCTTTTACACAACCCAAGAAACTCCATCCCATTAGTCATTTAGCTTTTGCGGATGATATGATCATTTTTACTTCTGGGAGGAGGAATTCTATACTTAAAATTATGAAGGAGCTTCATTTATATGAACACATCTCTGGTCAACTGATAAGTACTCATAAGAGTTCCTTTTATATGCATCCAAAAAGTGCTGTTATGACCACTCAAAGAGTTGCAGACCTGATTCAAGTCCAGCACCAGGCCTTTCCTTTCTATTATTTAGGGTGCCCCATTTACAAAGGAAGAATGAAATGCTGTTATTTTGTCAACTTGCTGAATAGAGTGACACGGAAATGTCAAGGATGGCAAGGGAGGTTGCTTTCCTTTAGAGGTAAACAAGTTTTGATTAAAAGTGTCCTACAAGCTCTACCTGCCCACCTTTTCTCTGCTGTGGAACCTCCCAAGGGTGTTTTGGCTAAAATGGAACAAAGTTTCTCTAATTTTTTCTGGGGAAAAGCTGAACATAAGCTTCATTATCATTGGAGTTCCTGGGATCACATGAGCTATAACACTACAGATGGTGGCCTGGGTTTTACTAGAATGAAAGACATA